>PVJX010016620.1:0-39926 GCA_004027295.1 Dolichotis patagonum | reverse complement strand
ACCAATTGATCAGAGCCTGCCTGATCACGAGCTGGAACCTCAAAAACTATGAGCCAAAGTAAACCTTTTTTATTTACAGGTTTACTACATGAAGTATTTGTCACAGTACTGGAAAATTCACTGACATAATAAGCTTTTAAGTTTATAAAACTTTTAAATTCTTCAAAAGGTAGGAGAATATACATGAAAATGGAAGATTTCAGCCTGGCAAGCACAGGTCAGGAGGTCAATCTCTGGTATCAAAAGAAAAATAAAGAGAAAGAAAGAAAGAACGAAAGAAAGAAAGAAAGAAAGAAAGAAAAGAAAAGAAAGGAAAGAAAGGAAAAAGAAAGGAAAGAAAGGAAAGAAAGAAAGGAAGGAAGGAAGGAAGGAAGGAAGGAAGGAAGGAAGGGAGGAAGGAAGGAAGGAAGAAAGGCAAAAAAATGAAAGTTTCATGAATGCACAAGCTTCCAGACCATTGAGAAAATATTGGTATTTCTACACAACACAGGGGAATAGACTATATGATATCAAATAGATCATTTTTTAAAATAACCATTTTGTAAGCAATTTGCCTAAATTGACTGAATTTTCATAGTCTTTGGCAGTATTGCAATGGTTTTCCACCAAATTGGTTCTAATCACTCCAAGGATGATAGGTCCTTAACCAAGAGAATTGAAAAGCTTTGTTTTAGACCCTAAGTCAGGAATGAGTTGTAGACAGTCTGATGATTAACTGATGATAATTATATCATCGATAATTGGGAAATTAAGCATAAAGAAATTTCTGAGAAGTGTAGAGAGCTTCTAAAATTTAGAGCTTTATTTGAACCAGCTTTTCTACATATATATGATACATATACAAAATGTATTTGTTCCTTCATTCACATGCTTGTCTTATATTACTAGTTGTAGCAATAACAAAGTAAGAACTTTATATTTTGCTTTTGTTTAGTGTTTCTCATCACATTCTACAGTCTTACAACTATTGAATTTTCTACCATGGTATTGGGACTACAATATGAATTTCTTGTTGAATTATTTTGTCCTATAATTTTATGCATTTAATTATCTGTTCCTTTTACATTTTAGATTTTTGTTGTTGATTGTAAGGATTTGGGTTGCCATTTTTCTTTCACAATCCCAAATTCTGAGTTGTTTCCGGAAGTGTAATTTTACCATAGTAGACTTTATCTTAGTTGTGGAAAATTCTTTCTGCTTAATTTCCCAATTATTGATGATATAACTATCATCAGCTAATACATGATGAATAATTATCATCAGTTAATAAAAACTTACCAGAGCACTAAAATGTAAAATTTACTACGAATTTTATTTCAATCTACTGCAAATTTAGTATGATCTTCCTATCTGCTCCCTTTCATCGCTGTACCCATGGTCCACGCTAATCATCCGTGTGGGCTCTGTACTCTATAACTAACACTCAGCATTTCTCAGCCCCAACCTTTTGTAAAATAGATTACTGATTCTTTGACCTAACAACTCTGTCAATAAAACTGTTGATACATTTCCAAATTACTTGATGATAAAATTACATTTTTATTCTCCGTCCAGATATTTCCTGTTTCTTACAACATGTAGCATTGGCTTTGAAATCATTTTGTTTGAATCATCTTTTTATACTTAGATATCATCAAATTTGAGACATTCCCTGTTTCTCCCCATGAAGGCTGCATAATTTCTATGTTCTCTGTCTTCCACTGAGATATCTCTAGATCAGGTTGAACAATGTGTCTGCAAAAATAATCTCATCTGGCTGCAAAAAAAAAAAAAAACCAGCAACAACAAAAGCAGTTTATTATCAGATTAGGTACCATATAATATGTATTCATTCTATTTAATTTATCTCATTCTGCAAAATGTCCATATAAAAAGTCAATACTATCAATGTTATGCATTTAATTACTTTAATTCCAAGTCAGTGTTAATTGCATGTGTACTTTCAAATACAAATAGAATTTATAACAGATATTATAATCAATAAATATTTAATCTTTATAGACTTACTTGAAAAATATAGACATTTAAGTATGAAGGATGACTATATTGAAAATAAATTATGTTCATTTTTCTTTCACATGATGAGGGTTATTTAGTTTTCCTATAGTCATTAACTCTCTACCAGCAAGGCATTTTATTTTGGGCCCATTTTCATTCTCACAAGCTCTTCTTTCATCTGTCTCTTCAACTCTACTTCCTTGTCCTGCCTACTAGGCTTGTTTAATGTTTTCTTTCTCCAATCTTATGATTATTCTGTTATTGTTTTCCTTGGCCTCTGTTGTCACAATTTATCAAGTCCCTCTTCAAATTATTTTCCATATGATCCTAATTGTCTTTTCATAACCATATCTCACTTGTTTTCTTCACTTTACTTTTACCTTTACCTCTACCTTTGTCTCAGCTCCAACTCAGTATTTCTGGACTTTATGCCTTCATCTTCTAAATTCCCCCATAGATAATATCAATAATCTATGTTCAATAATATCTGACATATAGAAGGTGCTCTAATAAAACATAAGGGATAAGTATGTGTGAGTAAATATTTTATGTAGCTACTTTAAATAACATATCACAAATTACTTTCAAACCAATATGTCACATATTCTTAAATGTATAAATTTCTACTATTCACTTTATTTAGTGTGTTATAATAATAAAACTACGTATTTAAAATCAAATATATTCTTCTGGGAAAACTAATTTGTAAGAATACTTCAGCCTGTTTCCAGGCTGCAGGTCTGTAATCCCATCACTATGGAAGCTGTAGCAGGATGAGAGATGTGAATTCAAGACCAGACTGGACTACATAGCAAGACCCTGTTTCAAAAGAAAAACAAAACAAAACAAAAACAAACTCTAAAAGCTTCTGCATGTTAAAGGAACTATCTTTCCTGATTCTAAATTCAAAAGCACCACTTTTATTTGCCACTAAAATCATTAATTTTCCATAGGGAATGTGATTTGTCTGTTTCCTTACTTTCTTACATCAGCTTTCTTGTAGCTTTAATCTTCTCTTATATTTCCCCAGTGGAGATACTCTGGGCACTCAGAGTATCTTTTACTCCCCATTCCAAACTAGTTCTTCACAATATTACTAAATTTACTTTTCTTACGTATCATTTTCAACAATGATTTTTTTTCTACTTAACATTCTTCACTTCTTATTGTGTTAATTATAAACACTCTTCCTTGCTTACAAGATGTTTAATGAAATACCTTCTCCCCAACACTTCTAAACCTGTTTACAATTCTGAGTCATAGTAATCATCAAATTATGTATCAAATTTAGGTGTTAATATACCAACGATTCTCCCTAGACAGTTGGTTTAACATCCATTCTCACAGCTTCTGTCCTCATGTTATTCTCTCATCTTACATTCCAACTTTTCTAATCTATGAGTCAAGCACTTAGAGGACAAGCTCAAATGTCTGACATCAACAAAAGATTTCTGTGACTAGCAGAATCCTTATTCCTCCAAGCCGTTACCAACCTTTTCATCGGGCTCACATAAACTGGCATACACCACTGTTGTAGTCAGGGGTTGTGAGGAGAACAATTAGAATCAGGACACAGAATTTATGATATTATTTTACAATGGTCACCTAGAGTTAAACACAAGAAAGTACAGGAAATATGTCCACAACACTAAAGACCTGGAATATTCAGCTAAGGGCCTGGATCCCACAGCAATGTCCTGCATGAGTCCAGATAAAGACCCAGAGCTCATGACAATGCCTCCCATGAGTCCAAATGGAGGTTTGAGCCCATGAGAAGGACTCACACCAGTCTGTTTTATGGATCTGCGCTGGGAAGAACCAAAGGTCAGCAGTGGAAGCTAGAAAGTCTGTGCAGCAGGGTGAAGAAGTTGTGCTGATAGGTTGAGGGTTCTACTCTAGAGCTGAGAAGTCACACTCAAAATAAGGACCAGGGCTGCCCTGAAAAGCACCGCAGCCATCCTCAGCGACACAGAGGCCCTGAGCTCTTCCAACAGGAAGAACAGTTGAGTATATGCCAGAAAGCATATACTGATGAGTTTCTCCTGGAGATTAAACAACACATGCCTTCCCTTCCAGAGCTAGGAACAATGCTCGATGTAAGGACCAGAGCTCCCCCAAAGTGAACCACAGTCACTCTCACCAACAAGGTCCCAAGCTCCTCTGATGACAATGGTCAAACTCACACTGGGGAAACAAGTAATGCCAAGCTCCTCCAGGAGAACCAAAGGCTCAAAACAGCAACACTTTGAGAAACCCACAATGCCTAGCTCTTCTTCTCCGTGTCTCTATTTATGCTGGCAACTTCCCTCAGGTGGGCCATCTACACGCAGCACTGTGCTGATTTAATTCAGCTGGTGTTAAACTGACCACAAGTTTTTAATCTATAACAACCACAATTTGTTCTTTACCACAAATAACCATGTTATACTTGATTTCCAGGAAGAGTTATTAGTCCTTTGATGATAGCAACTATATCTTATCTGTCTCCACAATATCTCTCATGGAATGTATATATATTAAGAACTTACCATGTACTGATTTAGTGTTCAATACATCCCTGTAGATCACATACTTAACCAAAGTAAAAGCAATATTTGCCATTAAATCATTTCTTTGATTGAACTTTTAACAATCAGTATTTCTAAATATAAGTTCATGAAACAGAAGTATCAGGAGCACCTAGGATTTTGCTATATTGGAGAGTTTTCAGGCCCCACGTAACCCGTGAAATCACAAGGTCTAGGAGTGAGGCCCAGACATCAGTTTTCAGTTGTTTGAGAGCACTGCTATGTATCAACCATCTATTCCTCACAGTAGTGTTTCTAGCTAAAATAATCCTGACCAACATAAATGGTTAGTTTAACAAGCTTTTATTTTTGAGAACATTCTGTCCTAAATTAAGACAAATGATGATTAACAATGTACTTTCTGGACACGTGAAGATTAGATGATAACAAAACATAGTCTATTTGAGCCAAATTACTAAATGACTAGAGTGTTTTGCATGAAAGTTAATTTTCCATGTTTCTTTTAACTTTAACCTTGTTCCTCTCTCCAAAACTGGCTTATTGAGCAGTGCTAGAAATAATTGGAATCTAAACTTTGAGGTTATCACTGAAAGCTCAATTTAGCTGCCATGTACTTTTGACTTGAAAACATTTCAGGAACCAAATATTAGCTTTAAATTTTCCATCAACTATCCTTTTTGACAAGTAGCTTCGGAACGGTCTGAATAAAGGTGAGATCAAGAAAACTGAGGAATCTGAATCTGAGGCCTCAGAGAGACTGTTACATGCTTAGAAGGTTTTAAGGGTTTCGGAACACTCAGTGTTGATCTAAAATCTGTCCAGGGACAATCACCTGAAGGGAATCCATGAGCCTCAGAGACTTCGCAGTTATTTTTACTTCTGCCTTGTTAGATGGCATATTCAGAGAAAAAGACCGAGTAGGAGACATAGATAGATATAGATGCAAATTATGATTTATTTATGCTTTTGTATGCCTTTTATATAGCATAAACTATAGAGAGACTAATAGAGACAGAGAAATAGAATGAGAGACTATATGCTTTGAAAGAAATTAAAGACAACTTAAGGGCAGATTTTTCTCTTTCTTTTGTACAAATCAGTCCTCTCTCTCTTAAAGTCTTCAGCTGATTCAGGGAATCTTACCAATATTATGGAAGGTAATCCAGTTTCTCAGGTCTGGTGATTTAAATGTCAGTCTTACCTTTAAAAAAATAATAAAATACCACCACAGTACATCAGGGCTCCATAGACTAAGTTAAAATATTATAACAGGACACCACATGATAGATGATAAACACCTTTACTTCTCAGTGATCATCATAAAGTAATTCAAACTCTCACACAAATTTAACAAAATTAGTTCTCTTGAGCTTTAATCTTAAACTGAAATTCTGTACAGTTGGTCCTTCGGTGTTCACAAGGAATTGATTCCATTATTGTGAACCATCTTTGGACACCAAAAATTCATGAATTCCAAAGTCCTTGTATAAAATGGTGCAGAATTTGCATATAATCAACTCACATCCTCTTATGAACATTGAATCAGCTCAAAAAATATATGGATGAGAATTACTCAGCCATAATGAACAATGTAGTTCTTTCACTTCTAGGAAAATGGAGGAACTGGAAGGTATGCTGAGTGATATAAGACAGACACAGAAGATAAGCATCACATGTTTTCTTCCACAAGTCAAATTGCAAAAAAATGGCTTGAAAGAAGACAAGGTAATACAAGGGATTGGACAGGATCAAAGAAAGACAAGAGAGAGGAGAGGAGAGGAAAAGATAGAAATAGGGAAGATGGCGGTGATTGATTCATGACATTTGCATGCATGGAAACATCACAGTGAATTCTATTAATTTTTACAATGAATATGCTTAATAATTCTTTTTGCATTAATAATTCTAATAAAACAAAATTTAATAATCAACTCCAAATTATAATACTTAGCACATTGTAAATGTTACATAAATAGTTGATACCCTATATTATTTAAGGAAAAATGACATGGAAAATGTATGCACATATTCAATAGAGATACAGTTACTCCAAATATTTCTAGATATATAAAACTGTTACATAAAAATTTACATATAATAGAGTAACATGAAACATTTCAATACATTTTATATTTTATAATGGTTAAGTCAAGTTTAAAATATCTCTTCAGAACATGATAATTTCTTTATGGTAAAATATTTCACAAATTTTCTTCTAGGTTTTTGAAATGTACAGTTCATTATTGTTCTCTGTAGTCACTCAACTTAACAATTGCACAGAACTTCTTGCTGGTTATCATCACTTGGCCCATTTCTCCCTCTGCCTTGACTCTATCCAGGCCCTAGTAACCACCATTTCATCCTCAACTTTGAGGCAATCCACTCAAGATTCTTATACGAAGTGAAATAAGCTGAAAACAGGATAAGTTTAGTAATGTTTGGAATAGAGTTTGCTTGAATCCAGGCATATAGAACCTATGCATAGAAAGAGCCAGGTGGCAGGACAGAAGATCATTTGGCTGTTGGAGAAGTCTTCAGATCTCTGACCTGGAGTACAATTGCTCTTAGCAGACTTTGAGGTCATAAGGAATCTCTTCCTCCTCATGGAAAGGTGTTAACTTTCCTAAGGAAACATTTATTAAATACTAATATTTCCCACCACAGACCAATGAAGTAAAAGAAAATCTGAAGTTGGGGATGAGGCAATCACATTTAGTGAAATCTCTCCTGGACTTCTCTGCATATCATCACAAATGTATCATCAGATGATCAGATATTGCATTATTTGAGGAAAACAATCAGTAAATATAGAATTGTTTACCATGAGAACAGAAATGCTGAAAAGTTTGAAGATAAAAACTTAACCTAATGAGAGTGTGACCGTATTTGAGGCTTGTTTGAGTTTCCTGTATCATTTTCTCTCCTCTTTTCCTCCTCATCCTTCTCCTCTTTCTCTTCCTCTTTCTCTATCTCCTTCTTATACTTCTTGGAAATTTTAGGAATGGCAATACAAACATTGGATACTGGATTTGCGTTAATGTTAGAGTTTCTGTCCTTGTTATCTGCCTCTAGATTTTAGAAGAAACATGGATTCATTCTAGGAGAGTTGAAGACAAAGATGGATGTTGAATCACATGTAGGTCTTTTGGGGGGAGGGTGGGGAGGTACAGGAAATCAAACTCAGGACCTCACATTTGCTAGACAGGCACTGTGCCACTAAACCTAGTCCTTGGTCCCTTGGAAGCTGAATTATAAAGTCTCAATGAAGGGATGGATTTCAGGAGCTTGAGGTGTTCGTCATTAGAGTAACAAATGTAAAGATTGTTAATGGTTTGGTCTTCCTGTGGAATATAAATGTGAATTTTTCAGCCATCAAATGAAGTCCAGGAACCTGTAGCATTAGGATGACTTAGGAACTTGTTAGTAATGAAGGCTCAGGCCCCACCTAGAACTAATGAGTCACTTGAAACACATCCCAGCTGTCTTTATTTTAATAAGCACAGTTACTAAGGTTAGTTACATTAAAGTTTCAGAACCACTAGTATAACCTAAGTGGGTGAAAACTTGGTTTTCATTTATCTTTAATCTTAGCTACTTTCCTACTAAGTTCAATTGCTATTTATTTTGGTTCTATTTATTTACAACTTACTCTTTGGAAAATCAATTATTTATTTTTAATACTTTTCAGTGTTTCACTTGGGCTTTCCAAGAGCCAACTCATCTATGAATTCATTACATTATTGAAGGTATAAAAACTGGAGAAAGTAAACACAATTGTTCTCTTCTCATATGAAGGTTTCTTTACATTGAAACCATATGAAGGTTTCTTTACAATTTCACCAAGAAATGTGTTGCTGGGATTTGTTTTAAGAAATATAAATATTCTTCACTAATTTCATTCTGAGCTTTTTCGTTATGAAATATTTTATCAAAATTTTGCAAGATCAATTAATAATTTTATCTTTTAAAATAATTCTATAAAGTTATAATACAGAACACACTATAATAAATACTACTTCAATAAAGGACTATGAAATATAATTGCAACTATATTTAATATACTTTTGGTTAAAATTATAAATTTTGCCTCAATAAAGTGAAAGTACTATTTTTTATTTTAAAAAGCAAAAAAAGATAAAAATGATACAGAGTTTCAAACAAAATAATAGGAAATGAACACTAGTTAATATATTGTATATTGGTATCTTTTTTTGTGTGTGTGTGTGGTACTGGGGATTGAACTCACGACCTCACATTTGCCAGGCAGGTGCTTATGCCACTGGGCTAAGTCCCTAGCCTGTATATTGGTATCTTAAAAGTAGTTTTTAGTGGTTAGTTTAACAAATTTTAATGCTTCCTGATTTTTTCTATGTGCTATTATGTTCTCTTTTTCATGAAACTTTTTGTTTTATTTTTTATTTTTATTTTTGCCTTGTATTTAATTTTTAAACTTTTAGTCTACTAGAATATTCTCAAATGATATAATGGAAGGTAACTTTTATTGTTTTTTGAATGGATATATGGGGTATGCTATATTCTTCAGTGTACTTGGATGTGTTTCTAAATTTTTCCCATTTCTTTACATCTTTTTTCCTCAGTAATATAGTGTATAGTGGTTTTGAGATATCTTTGATTTTTCTGGTTAATTTCTTTAAGAATTTACTTATATTAAAACATTGTTTTATGTATTTCTAAACCTATACTCAAAGAAAATTCTTTTAACATACTTTCTCTGCCTGCGTACCTTACAAAATTTCTGATTAATTTTAGTAATTATTTTATTCTAGCATCTTGAGTTTTAACTACAAATGATAGAATTATCCAAAAGATCACTTATTTTTTTCCTGATGTTTTTGCCTGTTCCTTTATTCTGCACTCTTTTTACATTTGATAATGATTATGATGATTGCCAAAATCTGTTTCCCTCACCATTTTAACTGAAAATGTTTTATTATTTGGCTTACGTACATAAAATATTTTACTTTTGTTTGTAGCTAAAATTGTTTCATTAAATTTTGAAATAGTTTTCATCCATTTGTATTTTATTTCAAATACCTTCAAGAGAAAATTAGTTAATTCTATCAAAGATTTCTAATCAATACATACCGTAATCAATATCTTAAGTTTCTATATCATTTACAGTCATCAAGATTTGACGATTTGGTATCATTTCAATTTTCAGGAAACAGTTGAGATCTTAAGAAGATTTGAACTTAAAACAAGGACTTATGAGTACTCTTTGCTACACAACAAACTAATCCTGGAAAATATCTGCATTTCCAGAGCAGAAAGCTGCTCACCACAAAACACATTTGCAATGACAAACTTTTATGGTAAAATTTGTTTTTGCAGTGTTTTCATAGCTCATGATGCTGTTTTAAATATCTTTTCATGTCTGCCAGCCTTAGAGTAAATGTAACATTCTGATTACTAATATGATTCTCCTGTCTTCAAATGAGTTCAAGTACCAGTTTCTGCGTTATTTTCCAATCCTTTCTTGTCAGCATTTGCCACAATTAGAAAATTACCGGTGTTTAAAGCACATTTCATTTTTTTCTGATTGGAACCCATCTTTCTCTTTAGTTACAGTTATTTCCAAATGACTATCCATGTCTCTTGCCCTACGCCAAGATTACAAAAATAAATTTTGCTGAATCTGCTCTTGTATTTTCAGGATTGAATGATTTTGTAGAAAAATTTAACGCAATATTAAAAGTCAGTATAATACAGTTTTGTGTAGCATTTTTGCTAACATAAAATTTTTCTAAATTCTTTGTATTCTTGAATACAGTCACTTTACTTACAGAAAGTAGTTACTGAAATGTTCTCTCTGCCTCTCATTGTGAATCCCATGCTATTTTCTACAGTTAACTTGCAAACCATTTTCTGACATACAGAGCCCTTTGTCTCTTTATATATATAAAATTTATGTAATATATAATAGATTTTACACATATATATATATAATTTATGGCTCCTACACTAGTTTTTAAGTCTTTATAGTGTGAAAAAAAAAAGCTTTTAAAATCAATGTGAGCTGGCTTAGATTCCTAACTCCATCATCTGTGAACTGTACCTGAAGAAATGACCCTAAGCTAACGGAGCATCAACTGAAAATGAGTTTGATAATAATGTTTCTATCAAACATTTTGTCAATACTTATTAATTGAACTTAAATGAAGAAACCAAATAAAACAAAATCCTGAGAAAACTAACTATCCTAATTGCAATCAAATGTATTTTACACAATATTACTGACACTTCTATGTCAGTTCATTGCAGTTGTAATTATAACATACTGAATAATTATGAGGTGCATCTACTACCTATAAAATGATTAATCTTAAAATATTCTATGGCTTAGATATATAAAACAGTTGGTTTTTTATTTTATTTCAAATTTTGATATAACTATGGATTAAGCATCCTGGGAGATGATATATTGACAACGCAAATATTTAAATACACTCAGAATTCGAAATCATACATGTGAAGATTTAAGTAAATATAAACCTGAATTACAAAACATACAGCATTAGAAAGCAAGATTATGTTTAATATATATGAAATATATTAATTACATTTGCAAAGCTCCGACTACTACTCTCTGAACACTCTAAAGGAATTTATCATTATAAGCACAGTTCTTTGCAATGGTTAATATTAGGCAAATTGCCTTTGAAAATATTGCTAATACAAACCTCCCAACAATATTGGGAAGGTGCTTCATTCACATTTCACATGTAAGGCTCCTCAGTTTTAGGAGAGATTGCTACTTTGGTTAAATTTTGTTAAACCGAAGTAAGAAACCTAACATGCAGCAAAGTACATTTCCCCAGTAAATGATCATTTCACTGGTCCTTGAGTAGTCACTAGCATAAGATTCCTGTTTCTAAAGACAACTGAAAAAGATACCAAATCACATCATATTCTCTTGGCTTCTGACAGCAAACTGTTCCAGCGCCCCTGCAGGAAGTGAAATACACCCTACTCACTATTTCACTGATCTCTGACCACATCCAAGAGTGAGAGTATTTGCATGTCTGATCGCTATTCTTTTAGCCTCCTGCAGAGTTCATCTTCTACACAGATTCCCAGAAATCCAGTAATATTGATCCCATCTGCAGTTAAAATGAATAAAATCTCATCTCAAACTGAACACTCTTATTTCTGGGTCTACAGTGAAATTGAGAGTGATTGTTACTGGTTTTCTGGCCCATATTCCTTTATTCATGTTACCTAGATGCACCTTCCACCACTCTTTACACATATAATCACTCAATATCAAAAAAAAGTGTGGTGAAAATAATTAAATCTGTATTCTAGAATCACAGATTTATGTAAGCTTTTTGAAGTGGACATCCAAACTCGAGCAGCTCCACAATAACCACCTAAGTAGACACACTTCTGCCTTCATAGTCCTCTAATTATTAGGGAAATTTGTTTATACTGTGAACTCTGTTTATCTTCAAATTGCACTCATTGGATCTTGTTCACTTCAGTGGAAATAAAGTGGAATGAATCTAATTATTGATTATAAAAATGTCTTTAAAAAATACCAACATAAAAAAGAATTTGATAGTTCAAAGACAAACTAATGCATATGGTGAAATAAAATAATGTGATTGAGATAGCACCCCAGTCACAGAGTCACCAAGGATGGAGTGTTTAGTAGGTAGATTTGGAAAAACTTGATCAAAATAGTAAAAAATGAAACCATAACAGCACATATAAAATTTAAATCCAGGTGAATTCATGATCTTAATGTAAAACATCAAGCCTTAAAACTAGTAAAATAAATTAAAATATCCTTGACATGCAGTTAGGATTATATTTTTTTTCCACTTTGAGAACATTCTTATCCTTTCACTGTATTTATTGAAGATTTTGTATCATATGTACTCTTACCATTTCTTACACTAGGGAGACAATGCAGGTTTCTTGTAGCTTTTAAAATTCTGTTTTGGTCTTGCAATTCTGAGATTTTGTTTATGAAGTATCATGGAGAAGTTCTTCTCTGACCATAACTATTTGAGGTTCCATATGCCTCATCTGCCTAGAAGTCAAAATATTTCACTAATCTTGTAAATTTTCTGCTATGACTTCAATAAATAAATTTTGCACATTTTGTTCTATCTTCTGACTTTCTTTAACTATTGTAAGTCTTAAATTAGTTTTCTTTGAATCACCTGGAAACTGTGGGATTCAGTTTTTATGGTGTTTCTCTTTTTAAAGGTACCTTTTAGGATTTAGTCTCCTGGGACGACATTAGCTTCTAGTTCAGATGCTCTCTCTTTTCATTGGATATTTTTGCTGCCAGAAATACTTTCAATAAAAATTGGATTTGCTTGACATCTTTTCATTTTCTCTAATATTTCACTAATTTAATCATTCATGTATTGTATCAGCTTCATTACTTTACTCAAGTTTTTGTTAATATCTCCTTTAAGCTCATTGATCACTTTATCCGTTATGTCCTTTATCTATTTGGTTAAATTATCTTTGGCCTCCCGAATATATTACTGATCCTTTTATCACTTTCACTTCTCTTTTTATTTCATCATACCTTTCAGTCTTTTTGTTTTTTTTATTTTCTTCCTATCAGTGCCTATCAGATCACTTCTGCAAGGAAAAGAAATTTTGAAGGTGCTTGTTATCTTATTTCTCACATTTCTGTATTTTTTTGTGTGCTAAGGGTGTGGATCAATTAGAATGGAAAAACTCTGTCAGAAATATAAAGATCTCTTTAATTAGTTTATTCTTCCCAGTACTGAGATCTTGACTTTGATTATGTTTTCATACTCATATACATCTTTAACTTACTTTGGCTAAGAGTGGCCACACTATACAAAAAAAATCAAAAAGTGCTAAGCAATACAGAAAGGGTTCTTCTTAAGAATACAATGATGAGTGTCTTTGTGAGATTTCATGGTCTTCATTGTTTGTTCCTCTCTTTTGTTATTGGTCGGGATATGAAAATTATGTTTACAATTCTAAGAAACTACTATTAAATCATGACTACAAAAAGTCACATGGCTGGATTGAAGAACATGAAGATCTTAGTTTTTTCAGCTATTCTTTTGAAGTTGTGGTTTTCAGAAACCTAAGGGTTTTGTTTTGCATACATCAAAAAGAAATTCAGCTTTATGTTAATACTTTTGCCTTGTGGGTGCCATGATTCTAAACTGGAGTCAAGCCAATCACAACTTCGATAATGCATTAGTTTTGTAACTATCGTTCCAATCTATTGATTTTTTAAAGATTTTTTATGTTTTAATACATCACAAATATATATTAGTAGCCCTGATCTAGAAGTATCTCTAAATATTAGTTTACATGGCTATTGAAGGGTCCCAGTATGTCTCACCATAAATCACAAAAGATGTTAGTAAATGTACACACAACCATCACCAATACTATAATAAACCAAATACTAAAATAGCAATATTGTTCTTATTAATAATATTTGTTTGAAATGCAGTGATTAGAGTCAGAAAGAATTTTTAAATTTAATTGGAGGTCATGTTTTCAAAAAAGATGGATGAAAATCTCAGTGTACGTATGCAATCATTAAATTACAAATTAAACCAACAATCACTGAAAAAAAGCCACAGGGAAATTTTTCTGATTTTTCTTATTAGATGTGCTAGGCTCACTGGACCTTGAATTAGGAATTTGCTTCTGTCTTTTTTACAAAGATTTAGGTACTATCTATACAAGTCAAAAAGTGAAATACTACAGCAGGAACTGTGAGCTATCTGTACTCATTTGACCAATTGTGTTCAATGAATGAATACAATGAGACTCATCACTGTTTTGAAGTTAAAAGAGTTAATTTTTATGTACCAGAAGTACTAACTAATATGTAATCAATTTTTAATTTTTATTTTTCCATCAATCTATTGATTTTTATGTTTATTCACATAGAAACTTAAATTTGGAATAAGATATTTCTATTTTATTGAATATCAAAATACAAATTAACATTTTAAAAATTTTGAAATATTTAAAAGACTTATTATTTGAATGCAATTTTTAAAAAGGGTACTCATTCTGGGTTATAGTGAACAAACTTTCCAGGAGACCAAAACTCAAAATTTCTTGATGACACTGTTACAAAGAAGACTAGATTTTTAAATAAATGCATTCTTTTATTTAAAAACACTATTTTTGTCTCAATTCAATACATAATAATTGGCATCTTCCTGTGCTGCCAAATATAACTATAGCACAAAGAAATGGTTGTAAGTATTTATTTTTGAATATTCAACAAATAACATCTGTCTTCAGTGAAGTGATGAATCTTCTCAGTGTAAATCCATTTCCAAATGAAATTTTCATGTTAATTCAGCTGCACAGTGCATAATCACAAAACTTTACTTTGATCTGAAATTAATGTATGTGGGATTTCAAGTGAACTTCTGTTGGGCTAGAAATTTAAAGGGAAAGCATGAAATATTGTGGTGACTAACAGCAAGAAGAATAGCATATTCTGTACCAAAAGGCTCAGTAGCAACAATATTTATAGGTGTTTCCCCAGTTAGGGCAGCAATAATATCCATAGCCAGAGCCATTTGCAACAATGTTAACTATCCAGTGCTGCAAAGAGAGAATCAGTCTATATCCATGGACAGAAGTTTTGATGTTATTATAGGCATCCAAAAGTCAATCATCAAAATTTTGGCTCAGCTGGAGAGGGACTCTATTTAACTTGTCCTTGAAAGTATAAAGGGTAAAAGTTTCATATCATGGGATTAGCAGCTAGAAGAAGAGCATCTTCTGTAGCAAAAGCAACTGTAGCTACAGCACCCATAGTTCTATCCACACCCACACCAGCACCCAGATCTGTATCCACAGCCACAGCCACAACCAGATCCATAGCCACACTCCCTGCAGGAATTTCCATAGTACTTGTAATACGTGGTACCAGGAGGAGAGTTTCCAGTTCAGGGGTATGAGAGTATTTCTCAAGTGTAAATGTTACCTAGTCTTCCAAGACCTTTATGTTCTTAAAAGATGGATGGGTCATACCTCTCCTGGGATCTCTTCCAAGTGCCTAAAATGAAGGCATTCTCTACAAAGTCATTACAGTTGGAATTCATGATTTACTTAGCACTTGACTGGTTACTTCTAGAAGCCTTCAAGTAAATAAGGGCACGTCATCTAAACACCTGATCTGTTGCTTCCATAAATTAATCTTTCATAGTGTTTTTCATAACTATGACTTAACACAGCACACTACCAAGATGTTTTGAACTATAAATATATATTTCTTTGTGATTTTGCTGTTTTATGATCTTAGCAATTGTCTGTTTAATAATATTGTTAATTGTATTTTTTATGATAAATGAGTTTTTAGTGCAAGATTTTATTTTCATACACAGCTCTTTTTTGAATTTCCCTGAATTTTGGGTTTCATTTACACCTTCATTCCTATCTTTTTTTCTCAACCAACACACTAGTAAATCTTGAATGCTACCATTAACTCAGCTATCATATGTACACAGATGATTCCTTATAGGTAAAGTTCTTTTGATCTGTTTCTAATCAACTACACAATGAGACAACCAGAGAAAGACTTGTATAAAAACAATATTAGATAATGAAAAATGAAAGCTGTAATACAAGAGAGAATTTAATGAGGTCTTCTCAGGCTATGACTAATGCTCAGGAAAGCAAGGTCCTAGAAGAAATACTGTACCTACTGTATGACTACATTGGGAAATTATTTTACCATATTAACAATGCTAAACTGAATGCTTAAAAATTGCAGAACTTCAAGTTTAGTATTGCAGAACTTCAATAGCAGTCACTTCAAGTTTCTTACTACAAGAAAAAAATTTAGATATAAAGGAAGCATTTGGAGGTAATAAACATGCCGGTACCATAATTATGGTGATGGAGTCATGAGTATATGCCTTTATCCTCACAAAATTACTAATTAAATATGTGTATATATATTTTTTTTTAATCTTAAAGAGAAAAATTATAAAAAGCAAAAAGCAAACAAAAAACAACATACTCATAAGTGAAATAAATCAGAGTCTCATGTGTCAACACCATGTTGTCTCATGAGTGTGATATGTATAACGTTTAGTAGTTTTTCATGTCAAGTATATCTTAGTCAAGCTCATAAACACAAAGACAAACATGGTTTGCTGTACACTCACAAGACAATCAAGATCAACGCTGTGCAGCCCAGGTGGTGAGTGAGTGATCATCGGTTAGTGATGTGGACATGTGCAGGGCGTGGATGGGGGTCACAGACAGACTACAGGGAGGGTGGGAAGAACAAGCTTGTAGAGGGCATCAGAGCATCTGTGTGGGAAGGAGTCTAATATAGAGTCTCACACATGACAAATCTTCAAGGTGGTAGTTTCCATGTAGAGGACTGATAAAAGTTAATGTCACACCAAATCTCCAATGGCATTGCACTGCTAGCACTTCCTGGATCTAGCGATGATGTAGACTTCATCATAAACCTCAGGATCACTCTGTCAGTGTCCACTCCTTCCCTCCACTGCCTCAGCCTGAAAACAGGACCTCCTGCAATATCCATGTAGCTCCTTTGCTGATAAAGCTTGAGTTTACATGCACATTTAAGGATAGATGTCAAAAGGTATCTCATTTCTTTCCAGAGAGCAAACATTGAAGGGTGAGTTTGAAGCTGAGAGATAGTAATTTTATAGTTGATGAACTTCCTCTTCCAAATTCCAAAAGCTGTGTAGTAGGAATTGGTGCCAGTGGAAGGTAAAGTGACTGATTTCCTGGCCAAGATATTTATAAATTATATAACCATGGAAAATGTACTCCATTTTCTATGACTGCCTAGGGAGAAAACAAGAACTACATATAATTAAATTTTGTCTATAGACCCATGGAATTTATATAGAAAACACAAATAGTACAGATCTTTATTATAATGGAGATAATGTTGCCTATAAATTTCCCAGTTCATTTATTCAAATGTAAGTATAATAAAAATAGCAAAGTTTCTATTTCTACATGTACTTTTTACTGATTTACTCTTTAAAGATTTATTTTAATGCTGCTATGGTTTAATATATGGCATATATATATACACACATGACTATGTATATCTTGTATGAAGATATATACATATATAAACTATATATATACATGTATGTCTTCCTTAATACACTTTTAGAAGTGATCAAAGTACCTCATACCATGAACTAAAAAGGAATAACTTACTGAAATTTTCTGAAGAGCTTTTAACATGATGTTTTCATAAAAATATACAAATAATATGTCATAAATCTTATCTTCACAACCTATTTTGAAGCTTAGTGACTGTGAAAATCACTTGAAATTTTACCAACAGCTATGTTGAGAACATGCCTGCATATTTAAGTTTTTATTTTTGTTTACTAGGCGTTTAGGGACATATCCTGATAATCACTGCTAAGAACAATCTCATGGACTTTTAGTCCTGTGATTTCTACTAACAGTTTTGTGCTTTCATGTTTTATATTCATAAGTAAAACATTTCAAAGTGATTTCTGCATGTAGCATGAGCTAGGAAACTAACTAGAATTTTCCACAGTTGAACATGGAGGCATCCTAGCCCCTTTACTGAAGAGAACATCCTTTGGCAATGTGTTTTTTTGCCATCTTTGTCAAACTGATTGACTTTGAAGGTTGAGATTTATTTCTAGACTTTCTATTCTTTGCCGTTGGTTTTTTATGCCAATACAATACTATTTTAATTATGATAGCCATGTGATACATTTTGAAAATAGTGTGACCCTATGGAATTGTTCTTTTTCTAAAGATTTCTTTGACTATTCAGGCTCTCCTCTAGTTTCAGATAAATTTATGTTGGTTTTTTTCTATTCTGTGAGGAAAGATGTTAGAATTGTTATAGAAATTGTTCTGTCTGTAAATTATTTCAGGCACTTTATACAATTTAACAATATTCACTTTTCCAAACCAGAGCAGAGAAATGATTTTCATTCATCATTTTTTATTTTACAGTTTTTAATATACAGATCTTCACATGCTTGATTAATTTTTTCTTAAATATCTCAAGTAGATTTTGGTGCCCATTAAGAATGAGATTATTTTCTTTACTTCTTTTCTTCAAATAACTACTTGTTAAAGTATAAAAATGCAAATAATTATATGGCTTTATTTCTTATTCTGCAGTTTTTTGTATTCATTCTTTTAAGACATCTTTTTTTTAGTGGATTGTTTAAAGTTTCCCACATATAAAATCATGCCTTCTGATAGCAAAAACAAATTTTCTTCTTGGATGGCTTTTACTTCTTTTTAACATGTAACTGCATTAGCTGTAATTTAGAGTATACTATGAAATAGCAGTGGCAGGAGTGATTATCCTTATTTTGTTTCTACCTTAAGGGAAACGTTTTCAACTTTTTCCCACTCAGTCATGTCTGGTCTTTACTGGATTCAGATATACTCCTCCATATTGTCTGAGAATTTTAAATCATAAAGGATATGGAGTTTTAACTGATTTTTTTTACATCTTTTAGATGATAACTGTTTTTTTTCTGTCATTTTGTTAATACAGTATATCACACTTTCTGTTTTGAGTGTAGTAAACCATCCTTGCACCCCAAGAATGAATCCTATTTGGTCATGAGAAGTATATCTTTCAACAAACTGTGGATTTCTTTACTGGTATGTTGTGGGGTTTTATAGTATGTTCACCAGGGAAGTTAGTCTCCCTTTTCTTTTCATGTTCTACCTTGCTTTGCTATCAAGTAATATTTCATAAAACAAATATGCAAATGATCCTTTTCTAATTTTATGGAAGAATTTGAGAAGGATTTGTGTTAATTTTTCTTTTTAGCATTTTGCAGAATTTAGCCATGAATATGTCAACATTTGGTTTTTCCTTGATGGGAGACTTTTTACTATTATTACTTTTTACTATTATTAATCTCCTCATTCATTATTGTTTAATTTATATTTATATTAACTATAATTCAGTTTTTGTAAAATCCATATATCTAAAACTTTGCACATTTCTTCTAAGTTAACCAATTTCTTGTTTCATAATGGTGGGCAGTTGTGTTTCCAGGCCCCTGTGTTTCTGTGGAATCTTTTATAACATATCTTCCTTCCAGTCTAACAATATCAGAGTTCATTTTTAATTTAATGGCAATAAAAGTTTTATTAAATTTTGTTAATGTTATCCAAAAACTAATTATTTTCATTGATTTCTTTCTTTTACTTTCACTTACATACTCTGTTATTATTGCTTTCCTTTTGCAAATTTTGGGCTTAAATATTCTAGATTATCAATAGTCATCATTAGTACCTATTTTTCAATGTGGGATCCATCTTCCAAATTGTTTAGTTCTCACATATTTAAAATATCCTGAAATTTATCCTATTATTTAGTCCTAAAATCACAATGCTGTGACTGGAAAGATATTTGATATTCCCAATATCTGTGTAAATACATGAAAATATGCTTGGAAGTTAAATATGTTTTTTATCCTAGTAAACAAACTGCATTCTTGAGAAACTGCATATCTAATTAAGGTACTTAAAATGTTTTTGTTATGTTGATTGGGTCTTTACATATACCAAAAATCAACAGATAGATAGATAGATTGGTTGATACTACATTAAAACTTAGAAACTAATGTATATGTAAAATAACACGGTGGAACCATGTCAAAAAGGAAGCCACGGGCAGTTATAAGGGAAGGACTGCTTAGTAGGTGGTGCTGGGGAAACTAGCTGACTATCATGGAAAATGAAAATGGAGCACCAAACAAATGGAAGAGTAAGAAGAATTAGCCATCCAAATATGAAAGATAAAATTTTTAAATGCATGTCTTGGTTATTTAAAATTGGAAAATTCTAAATTATAAAAATTTATTTCATGCAGATCTATTTTAATATAATGTTTAAAGAGGAGTGTGTTGAGATGGTTTAATGACACGGTGTCATTCCCTATAATAAAGTATTTTTAATTTAGATAGTCACAGTATTTTTCAGTCAACTTCATATGAAGCTGACCCTATGTACTTGAGAAAACAGTGAAAACATCGCTAGTACACTTGATCAAAGGAGAATTACTGAAAGATGTTTGCCAACATACTTCACTTTTGCTGTAGCCCTTAGCAGTGCTCACTGAAGGCAAAGATAACATCGTAAACATTGCTAGCTTGCAAAACACAAGTCATGCCCATGAGCTTTTTCTCCTTAGCTACCTTTTAGCTAGGAATGGTCCCATCATATCAAAAGAGCAGAAAGTGCTAAACAATAGAGAAGGAATGTCCTGTCCAAACATTAGCACAAAGGTTCTCAGTAAGATCTCATTGTCTTCTTCATTTGTTCCCCTTCCTATTTCATGCCTGCGATATTAGAAAGACATTGGTCTTTCTCTGCAATCACTGTGAAACCATAAGGGTAAAGGTAAAACAGAAAGATTGAGGAACAAAAAGAGTGGATACTGTGCCCACCATTTATGATTTCTTTGAGAAGTATACATAAATACATGTACAGACTTCAAGATTTCTTTCTCACATAGGACCAAAAGCATAAGTTTTAACTAATATATTTATGTCTTCACTATCAGTTGGTAAACCTATGAAGTCAATCATTGCTGCTTTAATTGATTAATTTTAGGGACAAATTTTCTTTCTTATTCATCTCCCTAGCCCTTTGCTTTATTCTCTCAAAACACAAGACTTCAAGCACAGCAGTTGCTTTTGTGTTGAAATGCAAAGGGAATGCATTAACATACAAAGAATTATAAAATACATAAAAATGTTGGTGTTTTGATTGAAATAATAAAAATCATGGTCTAGAAACTATCAGAACAAAACCCAAAAATTAATAGTAACAGTAATTCGCCACAGACCAGACTTCTTAGTAAATAATTTATTAAGAAATTTAATTTGGTACATGTTATTATCTTTCAGTTACATAAGCCTGCTATGCTTCTGGAGATAGTTACAGCAAAGACAAGTTTTAATAATTTACATTTGCATATTTGACAATACAGCATATGTCTTCAGTAATGTGATAGAAGGACTCAACCTAAATGAAGTGGAAACAGTTTGATGTTAATTTAGTCACATATCAGGCGCTAAGCTTTTCCTCGTTTTGAAGTTATTGGATGGAGGAGGATTTCACCTAAGCTTGCCCTCACCGTGGTTATTTCAGAGACAAAGCGTTACTTGGCACAGTGCTTGGCAGCCAGACGAATAGCATTTTCTGTGGCAAAAGGGTCGGTAGCTACAGCAGCCAGAGTTGTATCCATAGCCATAGCCACAGCCAGAGCCATAGTCATAGCCAGATCCATAGCCATGGGACCCACAGGCGTTTCTGTAGAAGTTGCCGCACATGCTGTCAGGAGTGTTTTCAGTTGAAGGGTAGGAGGATACTTCCCAAATGTGGAGTCCTCCAGTCTCCCAGCCCCTTTTGTACTTCACAGACGATGGATGATACATCATATGGGCTCTCCTCTGGTATTTTCCAGCTGTGTGCCTAAGACGAGGTCATTCTGTACCTGCTCATTTTGTTAAAAATACTGTATAATGCACTTACTGGTGTCCTAGGAATCTAGCAAGCCTTCAAGGAAATACATGTGTACCTCTAACAACCAAAGCGTAAGGAGCAGTAATTTCATGCTCCATTGCGTCATCCCATGAGCATGACATAGCACAACACATTACCAAAGTCGGATCCGCCCATAAATATATGTTTCCTTGTTGTTCAGTTGCTTTAAAGTCCTGGAAATTTCTGATGAACAACAGTCTGCAGAGTCAAAGTTACTACACGGCAAGGTCAACAACAGTAGGGGCTGTAAAATCATCAGGATTTGTTTGTTTCTTGTCCCCTATTTTTAACATCAAAATCACACTGAATTACTTTTTTAAGTATGTAATTGAGTGTTCTGACACATTGCAATTGCTCCATGAAACTAACTCCTCTTTGAAAGAAAAGTTGTCCAACCTGTCCCTCACCAAGCAGGATCCTCAGTGCTTGAGTTTTTGTTGAATTTCTGAGAGTAAAATAAGGAGATTTATCCTGAGTGGCTTTAGATAAAAAATTTCAGAAGGATTTAATTTAGGGTGCAAAAGTTGTTTTTTTCATGAGTTCTTTCTTGCTGAGTTCCATGTAAGTTCGATACCTGAATACACGTGTTTGTGAGAACTCCCAGACCACGCTCACAAACGCCACCCCTTGGTATAATTAACCCAAGGTTAGTACTTCCAGTTAATGCTTCTGATGGGAAAATGGAGAATTGGTTTCCTTATAGGGTCAGCATTTCAATTAGAAGGAACACTGTCTAGCTCTCTATTACACATGAGGGTGAACACAGTGAATGGTAGTGCATGATGTTTTTCCACATTACAAAGTGAGTGCATTTTACAATGATTTTTCCATGATAGATTATGAGTATATGAAATGATGTGAATGTCAATTATCTTATTCATGCCAAATAATTTTTAACTTACTCTTATATTTGTGTTCCAAAACAGTTCTGATTAGAAATATTTGCTTACTTTGTTCAATTTATTTTAAAATTATTAAATAAGTGGTAGTAGATTAATCATTGGAATTTTTTATTCAACCTTATTTTTAACTTCAAATCACCTTCCCAAATTGTTTCTATGAAAAATGAGTACCTAACCCATGTGACCTATCTTATGTTCCTCTTTCTTGAATTTTATCATATAAATTGTCTTGAATTATCATATAAACACAAACAACCCCTGAAAATAAAAGCCTTTGGATTTGTCTTGCTCTGCTCAGGAGATATGAACTACGCAGTAGGTCAGTCATGAAAGATTAATATAAGAAAACTAGAATATGAAAAGCGAACTTGATGTATTCTTATATCACTGAACTGAATAGAGTACCACAGACCTGTGGAAAACATTCAAAAAAAGGAATATATTAAATGAAGTATACAGACTCACAGAATGAATGGATTAGACATATTTATGCTACAGGAAAGGATACAATTTCTGCAGCTAAAAGTTGGGGGGACTCAAAGGTAGCTATCAAATTGTTTCTAGAAAAAATAATCCAAAGATGAAGAATATTTTGGAGGTGGTGAAGATATTTACAATTTTGTGGGTGATGGACTCATTACTGTATGCACTGGGTACACTGAAGGAGCATCACACACTAAATATGTTTAGTTCTTTATATCGATGATACCTAAATGAAGCTGATAAGAATAAACATTGACACATAAGCGAACCTAGTTCTTTTGAACTAAATCAAACTTCTGGAGCACAAGTGGTTTTGAAGTGACCATCAGCTGGAGGTAGGGACACACTGAGGGCTGGGAAGGATGGGACACCAGGACACTCTGCATGACATTCTTGTGTCTATGTGAACAGCAGGCTGCCCACAGAAATCTTGCATGGGAGACCTTCAGGGTGCTTCTTTCTTGGTAGAAGGGATGAAAAATTAGAGTCAGGCTGAATCTCCAGTGTGAATGAGCTTCTATCAATTTCTGGACCCAGTGATGACTTAGACCCCAAGAGATGTCCTTGCAGCCCACTGTGTTACACTTAGCTTTAATCCAGGACCACAGTCAGAACTCCGGCAGAATCAGTGCTGCTTGCAAGAGTCAATGCACATCCTCATCTGGGAAAGCTTGAGGTCATGAGCACAGTAAAGGAGAAATGTACAAGAAATCCCATCTCCTCTCAGAGAGCAAATTCTGAGGGGTGAGTCTGAAGCTTAGAGGCAGTAAATTGTTCATTGGTTAAACCTTTCTTCCATGTTCCAGAGGTTCTGTGGTAGAAACTGTATTCTTGGAAAACAGAATGACTGATTTCTTAACACATTTACTAATGCTAGGACTGTGTTAATTAGCTTTCTGCTCTTGTCAAAAAAGATACCCAAGAAAATCAACTCAAATGAAGAAAGGCTTATTCTGGTGATAGTTCACCGATTTTGGCATGCGGCCTTTATCTCTGTCATTCTCAGGTTTGTGGTGAGGCAGAAAACCTTAGTATCAATGAATGACACAGGAAAGTGGCTCACTTCATAGTGGCTGAGAGTGAAAGAATTAGAGAGACAGAGAAAGAGACACACATACAGAGAGAGAGAGGCAGAGACAGAGAGAGACCCTAACATGATAGCTCCCCAGAGCATAAATTCCCAATCCACTCTTGAGGAGTAGGTTCTACACCCTATATTTGCATTGTATCTCAAGAATCATATCAGGTTATAAACCCATCTGTGGATGAACCCACCAATGAAGTTAGAGCCCTCTTAAATAGTCATCTTACAAACCCTCACCTGTGAACCTTGCTTTATTAGTAAGCAACCCTTCACAGCAGGAGACTGTCGGCATTATCTATTAAAACCACAACAATGACCATAGAAAACATCCTTTACCTTGTGTGAATATCGACTTCTTCAATAGTCCTACGGACAAAACCATAATTATATATGTTTAAAATTTTGCTAGGAGGTATGTGAGAGTATATAAGAAAGTAACAGGGATAAGAAAGTAACAGGGATAAGAAAGTAACAGTATAAAGGGAAAGTAACAGATCTCTGTATACAATGTTAATAGTGTAGTCTATTTTCTCTCCCTTTCATTTTTACAAATTAAAGTACTCTCAAAAAACAACTTATTTCCACATTTCTCTATGTATTGGTACTCCTGTGTGCTGTTTACTAAACTTTTAAGATTCATTTTAATGTTGTGATTATTTAATATATCTTGTACATATATATTCATAAGTATATGTGTGTATCTTATATATGCTTATCTTATTTGCATATATCAATATCTTAATAAGCTTTAAATTGTGATCAAACCTCTCAAAAATGATCTACATTGTGATTGAATTGACTATACTTTGCTGAAAGTACTGTGATAGTATACTGATGGCAAATATAGATTATCTCTTTTTACTCTTTCTACATTAGAAATTCTATTGACCAGTAAAATCTTACATGAAGTCATGATTACAATATAATGTTTATAGTGTTTATATACATGGTGTGATATATATATACATTATACATATATATGATTTATATATGATATCAATATATGATATATATGCATTAGGCAGTGATCAAATTAAGTTACTAATTATATGATTTACCTGAAGTATTTATCATTGGAGGGGTATGAGAACACTTAAATTCTACTTTCAACAAACTTTCAGTAGCAGTTCAAAATTGTTGCCCACATTCACCACACATTGCCCTTCAAAATTTGTTCATCTTAGAAGTAAAACCACAGGTCCTTTGACCAGTATCTCCTGTTTCTCTACACGACATGTATATTTATGTTTTCCATCGACAAATCTTCATTGCTCTTTTTTCATTGACATATTTGCTTACCTTTAGACTGGTTTGATTTCCATAAAAATTTTGAGTGTTATTGTCCAATCACATGTAAGTTTGGAAAAACCTGCTATTCTATGGCTTTCTCTTCACTTTGGTTACTTCCTGTGTTATGCAGAGGTTTTTAGATTGGTATAAGTCTATTTATCTGGTTTGCCTTTACTAAGAGATGTGTCCTAAAGATCATTACCTAAACAAACAAAGCAGAGCTTTTCCATTATGTTTTTATTCCAACAATCTTATAGTTTCATGTTGCATAAACATATTTGTGTCAAATCCTTTGGAAATCATTTTGTATACAGTAGGAGGTGAAGGTTTCATTTTTTTCTTCTGCAGGTGAGTATCCAGGTGTCTACCACCATTTACTGAAAAGGATTTTTTCCTTATTGTTTATGCCTATCATCAATGTCAAAAACCAATTAAATCTGTGTGATGATTTGTTTCTAGGCTCTATTTTATTCCATTGGGTCTTTTTTTTTTTGTAAAAATGACTATGCTTTGGTCACTGAGGGGTTGTAGCCAATCTTGAAGTAAATTAGTGTCAAACTTTGGTTTTGTTGTGATTTATTAAATGTTTCCTAGCAGTTTCACAGAATTTTAGAGTTTTCTCCAACTTATTTGAAAAGCAGCAAAAATAATTCATAGGTACAGTATAAGACTAAATCTGTACATGATGTTAGATCTTGTGACCATTTTAACAATTCTTCATAAACATAACAATGCCATAGGTTTCCATTTATTTTTGTCTTCAACAATTTTATCGCCAATATTTTAGAGATTTCAGTGTACAGATCACTCTTCTTTAATTAAGTTTATTCCAAAGTATTTTATTTTGTAGTTCTTGTTAATGAGATTATTTTATTGATTTCTTTTCAAGTAGCTGAGTAATATTGCATCTAATTATTTAGTATGTTAATGTTGTATTTCCTTTGAAAATTTGGAATTTTTCAATGTCTTTTCTCTATCTGTTGGGAGGATCCTATGTGTTTTGCCCTTGATTCTGTTAATGTAGTATATCACAATTATTGATATGATGTCATTGAGCTATCCTTGCAATACAGAGATGAGTTCTGAATCATACTGAGAAAGGATCCATATAATGCAGTATGGATTTCATCTTACTAATATATTGTTGAGAATTTCTGCATCTATGTTTTTCAGAGACATTGAGTTGTTATGTCTTTTCCAGTAGTGTTCTACCAACAGATTAATATTGGCATCATAAAATGAATGTGGAATTACCCCTTCAATTTTTTAGGAGAATATGAGAAAGTGTGACTGGTAATTATGATATATCATTTATCACTTTAAGAAATACCCTGAAGATTAACAAAGTACACTTCAGAGTACGTCTGTAGGGTGCTTCTAGAGATGACTCACATGCAGGCCAGCAAAGGGAGAGAAGACCCACCCTGATGTGTCTGGCACCGTCCAATGAGCTTGCAATCCAGGTGGAATGAAAGGAGAGAGAGTCTACTGCATTTTGGAAGCTCAATTCTGATTTTACTATCCTTCTGTTGCTGTTACCATCAGCCGTGGTCACCAGATTTCTAAAAAGACTGCATTAGTGACTCTCCATGCAGCTTGCAGTCCTTATTCGTACAGTAGCACCGTATCCTTTATCTTTTTTGTACCACAGCTTTCAGCTTCTTGGACTGAACAGCGACTGGATCCTCTGGTTCTCCAGGACACACGAGGCCATGGTGAACTATTCACCTTTGATCCTGTAAGCCTGCGTAATAAATCCCCTTGCATAATTCTATACTGATTCTGTTCCTCTAAAGAATCCAAATCTACAGGAAAAAGATTCATTGTAGTTCTTTAAATATTTTATAGAGGGGTTGAGGGTTTAGCTCAGTGGTTTGAGTACCTGCCTGGCAAGGATAAGGTTGTGAGTTCAATCCCTGGTGCAAAAAAAAAGAAAAAAGAGTAAATATTTTGTAAAATTCAGTCATAAATCTATCACTTCCTGAGTTTTTCATGATAGTAGACATTTTATTACTGAGTAAATTTGCATATCCATATAACTAACCTCCAAACTTGTCTCACTTATTTCAAAAAGTATGAATTTTCTAATTTTCTTGTGAGGGATATGATTCCAAAACACCATCAGTCAATCACTTGTTTCATCAATCCACTAATTTCATGGCTAGGATACTTACCTATATATGTCTCTGTTCCTTTGTTGGAGGTAATTAAATCTAGAGTGTCATATTTATTATTGTATTGAGATATAAAAGTAACAAATTAACATTTATGAAATTAGCAAATATCTAAAAAGGCTAATATATGGATCCAATGCTTAAAAATAATATGTACTTATCACTATTTTTGTTTCATTCCAGTATTCACTAATTGCAACCTTTCTGTGCTATTGCAGATAACTGTAGCACAAAGATAAAGTTAGAAGAATTTACATTTGAATATTCAAAAAATAGCATTTGTCTTCAGTGAATTAATGAAATTTCTCTGCCTAAATCAATTCTAAGCTGAAGTGTTCATGTTAATTCAGTTGAACTGTAGATTAAAAAAAACCTTTTGATTTAGTTTAAATTTAATGAATGGGACATTTCATGTGGACTTGCCCTTCAAATAGTCATTTAAAAGGTAAAATGATAGCTCCTGGAAAATAATATTTTGAGGGGATTAAAAATATTGGGGTGAAGACTGGCAGCAAAAGGCAGCTTCTCTAGGACCTAGAATTGAAACACCTGGAATGAAAAAGTTAGTAATGAGGAAAAATAGTAAAGTTCTGAGAATCAAAAAACTTCACATAGAAAAATCAGAAAGTCTGAATCTGGGAAAAGTAAAGATAATGTAGAGTAAATTAACAAAGCAGTCCTGAATGCTAACCCCAGCTTCTGAGGAGGATGTCTCTTCCTCCCAAACACAAGGTAAACTGAGAGAGGACCAGTAGCCACAGGGAGAAAAAAATGCACAGAGAACACTAGCCTGAAGAAAAATCTATGCTCATCATGAGATGCAAACACAGATGTACTCTCAAAGTGACTCGTTCCACGAGGCATGCTAGAGTAGAGGAAGAAAGTCAGAGTAGTGTCCACCACACAAGGCAGGAATTCGATCAGAAACCTTTTGGTGAAAGAGTTTATTATGTAAGACTGAGCTACACTAAGAATCAGAGGTCACAGAAAAATTTCACTTCACATTCTCTGGGGCAATCCCTCCACAGTGATTGGAGAGGAGACTGCCAAAGAGATAGTCACAGAGAAGCTGTGGGCTAGTAACAGATCCCTGGGGAGTGGTAAGCAGTGGCAGCCCAGGTTGTGGAGAACATAGCAGTCCCGCCCTCTGTGGCGAAAATCCGGGCCAGTTGTGTGTGTTTTCTGAAGGTGTTGGGTCCAGAAGACTCCCAGGCCCCATAGCTGCCTTATCCCAGCACAAAAATCGGTGATCTATTTTCTATTTTCCAACTGACCAGGAATGCACCTTGTTTAGGACAGCTGCCATACCCTGTGATATATGGACAAAAGGACTTTGGGGCCAAGGGAGGCACCTCATGAGACCACAGGCCATAAAGCTAATCAGAGATAGCAGTGACTTTGGGTGCACAGATCACCCAAAAGTCCCTGGAGTGAATACAGCCTTAATGCAGATGATATGTCTTGGGCTGACCACATCCAGTAAGAAAGATGGAGAAATTCAAACAGCAAAAAGTCAGCATGGAAACAAAATAGGTCCCAGGTTGTGCAAAGAAATTACTCAATTAAACGTGCAGAAGACTTTGTTGGACACATTGTCTCTTTTCCTTTTTTAGGGGTTATTTTGATTTTGGCTTTAGTTTATTGTCCTATCTTTTGTTCTTTTTTCTTATTTTTCTTTTCTTTTTCTTGTATGTATTTTCTCTTGCTTTTTATTCATTTCTTTTAATTTTCTTTTTTTTAATCTCACTTTTCTGTCCTCATCTACTTTTTTTCTTTACCAAATTTTACTTTTACCCCTCCTCCCACTGCTCTATTTTTATTGTCATTACTATTAAGCTTTATTAATATTAAGTTATTTAGTTGACCTTGTAATTATTGCTGAATTCTTTTCTTTATTAATGGCAGTACAGTTGTTGCATTTAGTAGATATGTACTATATGTCAGTATTTGGCTTAATCTGTGTCTATGTTATTATTGTGGATGTCTTTTCTGTTCTTAAAGATGCTATAGTTGTAGCTATTATTAGTTCTTATGGTATGCCAATAACTAGCTTATCTTTGACTTTATCACTATTTTTTATTTCCTTTATACTGTTAATGGTGGTATAGATTTACCTTTAATTGGTTTTTAGTCTATGACAATATCTGACTTGTCTTTCTGTTATTAGCATTACTGCAAATTTTCCTTCTTTGAATAGTCCTGGAGATCAAGGCTCCACAAGCTTGTACATTGAGAAAACCCTCAAATATTATGTTCAATAGCTTGAAGAGGAATGTAAACAACAATCATAACCAAACCCAAGGACAAATCATGAGGTGACAGAATCTAACTAAAGATATCTCTACAGTAGTGACAGAGTTTCTCTACCTTAACTGATTTTCAACCCACAGCAAATAACAATAGAGATATGACAAAGCAAGGTGACAAGATGACCCCACACTGCTAACTCTTCATGAACTGATTTCATGGATACTGAAGTACAGGTAGGGAGAAATGTACAAAAGCTATAGGCAAATAAATCAACCCAGGGAAGCTGGGTCCGCTTCAGAGTGCCCCTGGGGCAGCCTGACCATTATTCCTCCTGTGATGCAATTCATCTTGTCCCTGTACTGCAGGCATCTCCAATCCTCAGATGATAGACTGACACTGGTCCATGGACTGTTGGCATCTGGGTCACAGAGCAAGAGCTGAGCTGTGGGGAGAAAGTGAAGTTCACCTGTATTTACAGCTTCTCATCATCACTGAAATCTCTGCCTGAACTCTGAATTAGATTCTCTAGGAATAAGATCCCCTACTGTAAACAGCATCTATGTGGGATCTAGATGGAGCACTCCTATAAGAATCCAACACCTGGTGATCTGAAGTGGAGCTGAGGGAGTGATGTTATTACTGGAGAGTGACTTCAAATACAGATTAACATTAACAGACTACACAGAGAACATAATAAACAAACGCTTGCAGACTCACATCAAAATCCTATTTTTGAGGCATAATTATGCTGTATCTGATGACAGAACAAAATAAGAATATGGAATAGACTGGACATGAGTAGTGACACTTGACGAGTCACTGTCTCTTATCACATGTAGATGTAAATGTCATCTAGTTTTCCTGGTCTTTTCTACGGTTACAAGTCTGGATGGGTCATACCTCACATGGGTTTTGTTGTCTCATTTCACACCATGTGTCTAAGGTGAGCTTCTTCTGTCCACATTCATTTTGCTATTAATTCATAGTTTACTTACTATGTTCTTAGCAGTTTAAAGCCACTTTGAGGAAATAAAAACCCAACCTTATGCTACCATAATTTTATCTTTTATAATTTACATTCATGACATAAAAAGATATCACCAAAATATGTTTCACTTCTATAAATATGGTTGCCTTTCAGTCTGTTCTTTCATGATCTTTGAAGCTATCTTTAAAAATATTATTAATAACAGTATCAATACCATCAATGGCATTAGGAGTAAAAGTAGGAGCTGTAGAATAATCTTTTTTTCTCTCTTTTCTTCCCTCAATCTTTGTTTTCCCAGTCAAAATCATTCAAAATTATTTTTGCTAAATTTTAGACACAAAGTTAAGTATTTCAACATGTTACATCTCTTCCTGAAACTTCCACCTTATCCTTGAAGTAAAGCACACCCAGTTTGTCCTTTTGCTTTAAAGTTTCAAGCTCTTTCTACTCTGGTATGAAATTTTTCTTAAGCTCCTGAGGGTCACATACATAAAGAGATTTATCAGACTACAGAAGGAATCTGGGTGTCTGTGTGGATAACAGGCTACCTACAGACACACATTAGATTCTTCAAAAGTTCTTTGAGGGGACAAATAAAAATAAGGACAGACCAAATCTCCAGTGCCATTGAGCTTTCAGCACTTTCTGGGCCCACTGGAGTGCCAGTTTTTCAAACTGTCCAATGGAAAGAATAATAATTACATGTGTTTAAATTTTATTAAGAGGTCCATGGGATGTATATAGAAAATATAAAGGTCAGAATACAGATCATTACATATTATGGAGACAATGTAATTATTCACTCAAATATAACCATCTTTTTAAAAAAAGATTTCTTTCTAATTTTTATAGGTAATTGTAGGGAATAACTAATACTTCAGAGTTTATCTTAATGTTGCTTGATTCAATGTATGACACAGGTATAAATGCATGCACAAATATATACATAAGGCTACATGGATGCATATGTACCTAGCATATCTTTGTGTCTTATATGTAAGATGAATATAAACATATGCACATAATCTTTTCAAAACATCAACTACAAAGGGATAATCATACCACACACTGCTGAGGCATTTCTACAATAGTATTTATGAAAATACACTGTAAGAGATTTTTAGTTGGATATTGTCTTTTGTTTATTTTGTTTCATTAGCTTTGAGTGACATATCTTAAAAATCATTGCTCAAATGAAAGCAATCGACATATTCCTCAGCGTTTACTATGATCAATTTTACATTTTCAAGTTCTTCAGTCATGATTAAACAATTTTGAAATAATTTTGCATACAGTGTGAGATAAGGGACATCAACTTTATCCAACAACTGTAAATACTAGAGGACATATGTCCATTTAGTTAAGTTTTCAATTCCTCAACTTTAACACTTCCTTGTTACCCTAGATCTATGATATATTGATACACATGGTTGGCTAACAAAATTCAACTCCTGTCCAAACCCTTGTCTTTGTAGCTATCATCACCTAGAATAGGTCATGTGGCATACTAACAGGCAAAGAGATTTAAATAAAAGGTAAAGGATTGTGCCTCCATGTATAGGCAAAGGTACTCAGCAAGGTTCCATTGTCTTCATCACCTGTCTTCCCAACTTTTCCAAGCCAGGACTATGAGCACAACGTTAATCATTTTCATCAACCACTGTGAAATGTGTCACCATCACATGCCAACTGGGCTAGAAAACGAGCAATGGACTTCAAACTCTTTCAGATTTGTTGGAGCAGTGATTTTCATTTTTAACACTTATTCCAAACTTCTTGTTTTGTATATTTCAAACAGTTAACTTGACAACTTAATATACTTACCTCTTTTTAGTGTAAGTCTAAGCTGAGATTTGTTATTGGTCTTCCTATTCAATGAGGGTTATTTTTCATGCAAGACAGGAATTTTGGCTATGTTTATTTTTGTTTGTGTGTAGATATAAAGGTGATAAATAAACATTTAAAGAATTAGGAAGTAGGATTGAGCTACTATTTAGTTCTCACTAATAAAAAAATACTTTACTTACCCTTAATTACATTCAACAAATAAATATTAAGGAGACTAAAGTTTCAAAAACAAATGATGATACTAACAAAGGACACCACAGTTTTCAGTGAATCAATGTTTTTTTATTAAGAAAATTCTATTTGGTTTCATCTTAGTATATGACAATATTGTGAATTTTCTGTGCATCTGAAAATAGCCATAGTACAGAAGCAAAGAAAAAGTTATGAAAAATCTATATTTGAATATTGAACAAATACTATTTCTGCTCAATGATGGGATGGAACAACTCAGTTAACCTCAAGAGGAAACATATATTTTCATGGTAATTCAGATGCGCAGCAAACAATTCTCTTTGGTTTGAAGTTATTGGGTAAAAGGCTTTCAGTTGAACTTGTTCTCAGGGTGGTCCTTGCAATGGCAAAGCCTGATTTGCCATGGAGATTAGCAGCAAGAGGAGTAGCATCTTCTGTAGCAAAAGGGTCGGTCGCTACAGTAGCCAGAGCCATATCCACAGCCATAACCACAGCCAGTGCCGTATCCACAGCCAGAGCCACAGCCAGAGCCAGAGCCGTATCCACAACCAGTGCCGTAGCCACAGCCATATCCACAGCCAGAGCCATATCCACAGCCATATCCACAGCCAGTGCCGTATCCACAGCCATAGCCACAGCCAGTGCCGCATCCACTGCCATATCCACAGCCAGATCTATATCCACACCCATATCCACAGCCATAGCCACAGCCAGATGCATATCCACAGCTGTAGCCACAACTAGAGTCACAGCCAGAGCCATATCCACAGCCCCTGCAGGAGTTTCCATAGTAGTTGTAACACATGGTGCCAGGAGATGAGCTTTTAGTTGAGGAGTAAGAGGCTGTTTCTCAAGTGTGAAAGCCATTTACTCTTCCCGGCCCTTTAAATACTCCCCTGGGATGGACGGGTCATAGCTCACATGGACCCTGTTCTCATATTTTACAACCCTGTGCCTAAAATGAGTACATTCTGTGCACATTCATTTTGTTAGGAATTCATAATTTGCTTCCTACTTCCCTAGCCATTTTTAGAAGCCTTTAAGAAATAAAGCTATATTTTTCTAAATACCTAAGCATCTGCTCCCATAATCTGATTTTTCATAATTTCCTTTCATCACCATGATTTAAGGCAACACGCCACTAAAATATGTTTCACCCGTAAGTATATGTTTGCCTGTCATTCTGTCCTTTCATGGTCTTTGTAACCACCTATTATATAATATTACTAAGTCAATAGCCATTTTAGTATCAACAAAAAGAGGTAGACCAGCAGGGGCAGGAGCATCATCTTGGTTTCTTTCTTTCTTCTCCTCATACACTGATTTCCCCATGAAAATTACTTGAAATTATTTTTTATGGAATTTGTACAAAGAATGGAGCATACCGACCTGCTACATCTCCCTCTGAAATTTTCTGTTTCTCTATATAAAGTAAAACTTTTATAGCCTATCCTTTTGCCACAAACTGATGACTGTTTCTTTCTTTGACACTAAGCTGTTTTTCATAAATTCCCGATTTCTAAGTTATATAGGAAGATGTATCACCAATAGGTTAACGGGAAACCATGCTGTTAAAGTCTAATTAAATCCAATTGCAAAAGCCAGCTTGGCTTGGAAGATCACTCAAACTCTGCTCAGGTGTTTGTGTTATATCACTGCTTCTCATTAAGACCTAATTAGCCAATAGTTAATACTTTCTGACCAGAATGTCTAATAGGAAATGAGAAAAATGATCAACAGGCTGAGTATTTCAATTAAAAGAAACAAAATTTTGTCAATATTTGCAGTAATTTGATAACTGATGAAGTCTCTCTACCACTTTAGAATTTTTATGGGAATTGCAATGTTTCTATACATTATTCTGAGTATTCAAACAATTGAACATTATTTATTACAATCCATGAACATAATGTCTTCCATGATTTCTTTCGCCAATGTTTTTTTATTATTACTGTACAGATTTTCACAACTCAATTAAATTTTTACTAAAGTATTTTATAAAAAAGTTGGTGCCTACTAAAAAGGATTGTTTTATTTCTTTTTTCAAAAAGCTTAGTACTAAAGTACAGAAGTTCAAATAAATTTTGTTTTCATTGTCAATCCTAAAATTTCATACTATTCATTTTTTGCTTCTAAAATTTTTTAGTGGTATCTTTGGGGATTTTTACAGATTAGATCATGCCCTCCTAAAAGCAAAGACTCATTTTCTTCCTTTCTTATTTAAATGACTCTTTTTGTTGTATAATTGCTCTTGCTAGGATTTGAAATATAATGTTGAATAAAGGTGGCAGAAATGATTATCTTTGTTTTGTTCTTGACCTTACAGAAGTTTTAAACTTTTCCTAATTATGGACTTGTTTCTCTATGAGCGATATCATGTTCTACTACATTCCTTCCCCAACTAACCTTTTGAGTTTTTTAATATCATAAAGGACTTAAATTTCATCACTTTTTTCTGCTTCTAATGAGATGGATATTGTTTTCCTCCTTCCTTCTATTAATAAAATATCATATATTCACTGATTTGAGTGTATTAACCATCCTTGTACTTAAAGAATAAAACCCCCACTTGATCATGGGAAATGATTCTCTCAAGAAGCTATGTGTTTCTTTTTACTAGTATGTCATTCTGATTTTTGCACTTATATTTAGCAAGAATGTTCATCTCTAGTTTTTTTCTACAAGAAACAATACAATTGTTCTGTCTTGTTTGCTATCAGAATAATACTAACATCCTAAAACAAACACAGAAATAATTCCTCTTAAAATTTTTGGAATAATTTGTGAAGGATTTTTATTAGTTCCTCTTTTAATATTTTATAGAATTTGATCGTGAATTTATCTGTTTGTGGACCTACCTGTATGGAAGACTTTTCACTACTGATTCATTCTCCTTGTTACTGTACAGTTTATACATTTATTACCTTATAATTTACTTTTGGTAAGTTGTATGTGTCTAAAACTTTATCCATTTCTTCTAACATAACCAATTGTTGTTGTACAGATATGTAGTTGTATTTCCTGATTCTTTGTGTTTCCATAGTATCACTTGCCATACATCTGTCTGATATTCCAGTCTGATACTAGTAGTTCTCTTTCATTCTTAACTTCAGTAAAGTTTGGCCAATTTTGTTGATCTTTTTTAAAACACTATTCATTTTCATTGATTTTTTTCTCTACTCTGTATTTAACTTCCTTTTGCTGCTATCTGTATTATTGTCTCTTTTGTACAAAATTTGAACTTTACTGAATTTTCTAGATCCATGAGTTGTAGACATGTATGGGTTGTTTATTTGGGATGTTTCAGCTGTATTTTTAAATTTCTTATATTTGGAAATTTTCTGCAGTGCATCCCACTATTGATATCTAAACTCACATTGATTGGAAATATACATGATATCATCAAAATCTTTACAACGGATGAATATATGTTTGAAGACAATATATTATATATCATGGCAAACTGTGTGTTCTTAAGAAGACTATTTTGATGATATTACTTGAAATATTCCCTTCATGTCTAGCAAGTCTTTTCATATGTAAAAAGAATTTTTAAGATACATAAAGAGACAAATGTAAGGAAATCTTAAAAAAAAAATAAAAGCTTAGAGACAAACTCAGGCATAGTCGGTGACAACATGGAGGCACCATGTGTAGAAGGAACCATCAGACTGCTCAGTAGGTGGTGTTGGAGAATCTAGTTCACCATGGTGAAAAAAGAAAATGAAGCCACATATAAAAATGATTGATTTCAGGTAAATTCACAATTCAGATGTTATTTATCAAGAAATGTAAATACAAGCTGAAATCACTTCTCATATCTCAAATGAAAAAATGCTAGAAAGTTACACATAAACAAGATTTTTAAATAGATCTTAGATTCAGAATTGCAGTTTTGGAGACGGGACCAGTGCAAATATGCTGCGGAATAAACAAACTGTACTCATAAAATTCAACACGCACACACTTTCATCTCAGCAATTTATAGCTGGGGTTGATTCGCCTGGACGTACGCGAGGAGCACTATTTGTTGGAGCAGTGGTGAAGAAAGCTGGGGTAGATGCTTGTGATTACTGATATACTGAAAAGGCCAAGCTTTGAGTATGTGCCACATGATAATCCACTCAACAACTAGAAATGATAGCAGAATAATGGAGCATAATTGCCTTCACCAGTATTTCTGCTTCCTGATTCATGCCTATAAAATGGCCATTAGAAACAATGATCTGAAAATATAGTACGTTACTAACACAGGTGAATCTTTCAGTACAAATCATGCAAACAGACAAAAAAAGTCAAGATATATATTTTTATTTACATAGTGTCAATACATTTATGCAATTAAATTTGAATATGTCAAGTTGTAGGTTATAAGTTTTATGAATTTTTGCAATATTTGCATATAAATAATGGACATCTTGAAGATGGACCCAAGTCTAGACATGAAATTCATGTATGATGCATGCACACCACACATAACCTGAAGACAATTTTTAAATTTTTAAGAATTCTGTGTGAAATAGTCTTCCGATTAACTCAAAACAGTTTGAGATGGAGGATTCCAGATTCTAGATTTTCTATGAGGAGTACTGAACCTATAAAATAGCCATCTCTATTAAAACTCTTTTGGTATGCAAAAGACAGTTGAATATAAAATAAAATATAAAATAACATAAGCCATTAAATGATTGTGAATGACAAATCTAAATATTTGTAGAAATAAAAATAATAGTGTATCCATTAAAAATATTAAACAAAAATTTAAAAACAGAAAAATCTATGTGAGCAAAATACACATATATGAAAATATATGAGGCTTGATCATAGAACACATTGCATGATTAAATTTATAAATACATCTTACAATAAAAGACACATTGTCAAGAACAATTGAATAATTGCGTACAAAGGAAGTGGGTGTATTTTAAGTACTTTAGGGAATTAATGGTAAAGTGTCTTTTCCATAATAGTCTTTTTAATTTAAACATCCCCCATAGCCTGAACACTCCTCCTTGACTAAAAGCATAGAACACTTTTCTAACACATGAAAACACTTCAGTGTGCCCTCATCCACTTTACTCACTAGATCTGGCTCTGTGATTCTAGTTTTCCCTAATGTCAAAATGACCACGAATTCATTCAGGACATCAGGCAGCCATGACAGCATAACTAAAGACATTCTTGACAGTGGGTTTCGATGACTGCTTCAGAAAATGATAAGAACAATGCGGTAAATGTTTTCAGTGTGAGGAAAGGGTGTGCCCTGTACTGTAATAAATTTCCTTACCCATTTGCTGTGTTTTTCAATCTTATTTTACATTAAAATGAGTTTTATACACTTAAGGAAAAAAATGAAAATTTCAAAATTGCATTTTTTTCAAACTAAAAATCCTGTATGATGTATATCCACATGACAGAGATCTTGCTTCCTTGGTCTTCAGCTTTTTGGCCTGTTACCTAAGACCTGTATAAGATCAGAAAACAGTGCTGGCTGACAGAGAAACTGCCCTTATTCATAATCTTCTTTTTTGTAGCTATTGTCAGCTAGCATTGGTCCCATCACAGCACAACGGCTTGAAATTGCCGAATACTTTGAAAGGATGCCCTTTAAAAAACACAGACAATGGTTGTGAATAAGCTTTACTTGTCTTCATCAGCTCTTCCAGTTCTGTTTTCACAACTTGAATATTAGAATGCCATTGGTCATTCTCTGCAATTGGTGTGAGACCATAGATACAGAAGTCAAACAGCTCATACAGGGAACAGAAAGAATGCAAATTTCAGGCCATTGTGATTTCTTTGAGGTCCTTTCATAGCTTTATGCTTAAAAGATTTCCTCTCACATGCAGTATTATAGAAAGTGCTATTTTAAATTAATGTCAATATTTTTATTACCATCTAGTAAACCACTATCAAGTCAATCACTCCAGCACTGATGCATTAATTTTATGAATAGATTCTTATTCTTATCAATCATCCAAAACCAATACATTAGTCATATGAGACAGGATATTCAGAATGTGGCAATTATTTTTTTGTTGAAATATAAAAGAAATTAATAATCAATTAACTATAAAAATATATAAAAGCAGCTAATATTTGAATTGAACCAATAAAAAATGTGTCCCAATGTGTGGTTAAAAGATGATCCAAGAGATAGAAAAAATCCAAAACTCAAAGACAAAAGTGATACAAAGCAGTCAAAATTTCTTAGTAAAAAATTTATTAGAAAACTACTTGTTTGTTACATTGCAGGATATGCCAATTATGTAGCTCAAGATTCTCAAGATAGCTACAACAAAGAAAGACAAGTTAAGTAATTTATATTTCAATACTCAACACAATAAAATCAGTCTACAGTAGTGTGATAAAACTATTCCACACCAAGAGTAAATAGAAGCAGCAATCTTAACTCGGTGGTTCAGAAGACAATAATCAACCTCTCCTTTGGTTTGAAGTTAGTGGATAGACAGGATTTCAACTGAGCTTGTCCTTGGGGTGGTTATTTCAGGGGCAAAGCAAGACTTGCCATGGAGATTAGCAGCAAGAGGAGTAGCATCTTCTGTAGCAAAAGGGTCGGTAGCTACAACACCCAGAGCTGTATCCACAGCCATATCCACAGCC
>PVJX010016619.1:0-39891 GCA_004027295.1 Dolichotis patagonum | reverse complement strand
TGTAGTTTGATTCTTGTTCATGAATTCTCTTCCTACCCCTATATCTTTGAGATTTTTACCCCCTATGTCTTCCAGCAGATTTGGTGTTTCTGTTTTAATTTTTAGATCTTTGATCCATTTAGATTTTAGTTTAGTACATGGTGATAGGCATGGGTCTAGTTTTAGTCTTCTGCATATGGATAGCCAGTTTTTCCAGCACCATTTGTTAAAGAGACTGTCATTCTTCCAGCGAGCATGTTTGGCCCCTTTATCAAAGATAAGGTGGTTGAGTGACTTTGTGGTTGTGGTTGTATCTTCCAATCTATTCCACTGATCTTCAGGTCTGTTTTTATTCCATTACCATGTTGATTTTTTTACTGTAGCTTTGTAGTATAATTTCAAGTCAGGGATTGTGATGCCTCCTGCCTTGCCTTTGTTGCTTAGAATTGCCTTTGCTATTGTAGGTCTCTTCTGGTTCCAGATGAATTTTAGGAGAGATTTCTATGAGTATGGTCTTAAGTTGCATCCATTTCCCTATAAAAGCCTTGACTTTATCCTTCTTTATAGCTGAGTAGTACTCCATTATATACAAATATGACATCTTTTTTATCTATTCCATGGTTGATGGGCATTTAGGTTGTTTCCAAGGTTTAGCTATTACAAATGTTGTTCCTGTAAACACGGGTGCATATATATTGCTGTGGTATGATTTTAACCTATACTATCCCCCTCTAAAGTTTATGTACCAGCCTGCATATTTCCCCTATCAGTCTATAAATTATTGGAATCTAGGCACCACATATTTTACTCTTTATGATCATTATAATATTTCTATAGATATAAGCTTGATGACTATGCAATGGTAGGTTAGTTGTACAGATAGACACTTGATGGTTATGGATGATAGGTTAGTTGTACAGATAGAAGCTTGACAGTTATGGAATGATAGTTTGGTTGTATAAGATCAATTAGTGTTGTACAGACATAACTACATAACCAAGGGATGGGAAATAAATAGGAAAAAAATTCAAGGAATTAAAAAATGAATTTAAAATTTTATGTCTTTTCAAATTTCCCCCTATAAGCACAATACAGATAGTAATTTTGTTTCTGTGGAGAATAAGGTATAGGGGGTATGGAGCTACAGAAATAGAGAGTACAAGTAGAGAAGAAAAATATAACTGGCAGTGAGTTAGAAAGGAAAGAACACAGACCCCCAAAATGACAGTCTGGCTTATGCATTGAGGAGCTCTGAATTTTGGTCCTGATTGCATTTCTGATCGTGAAGCCTGGTAAGTCATAGCACAGCTGCAGCCTCATTTGTGGAGGGGGAGTTAGAGCCCTGACTTGCCTGCCCTAGATGTGCTGGGAGACGGAATGAAAGAACTTTTAAAATGGTAAAGTGCATTATGAATGAAGGGAGTGGTGTTACTATAAACAGCATCACCATCATTTATCTTCGGAGTCCTCCCAAAGCCACACTGTGGCAGGGGAATAGATCAATGGATAGGTCTGTTGTGACAGGCAGGAAGAGCCCAGACTGGAAGGAGCCTGTGGTCAGATCCTGCAGGCCCCACAGTAATGTGACCTCTGTACAAGGAGTGCTTCTGCCAGGGAGTGCTTCCCTGGGCCTGATGAAGAAGGGGAAGGTGCATCGGCCCTGACCTGGCCTGAGACAAGTACAAATAGGAGCCAAGATCGGAGGCCTGATGATCACACACAGTTACTGTGGCTACTGTAGTCGGGTTGTGGAATGTCAGTGTGAGTACTAGAGCTGGCAGACTCTGAGTTGTGGTCCCAGTTATGTGCTTATCAGCCACCAGTACTTTCTCCAGATGTAACACTGAGTGCTTTATGGCCACAATTTCACTTCATCCTTGCAACACCACCAGGAGCTGAATATAGAATAGTTTGTAGTATTATCCTTCTACAGACAAAGGGGCCAAGTTCAGCCCATAGGGTTGAGTCCCAAGTAACCAGCTGGTGTGAAACAGGAGCTGGGATTGGAATCCAGTCCTGAGCTCTTTACTACTATGCTCAGCTGCCTTTAATCTCTTAGAGCCTGAGCCTTATCTGTATCTGGGGATAAACCTGTTAACCATATAGGGTCTGTGAATCTGGTGGGAGAATGATGCAGCTGGACTATATTCACTACAAAATATCTATAGTATATGCAAATATTCCTAGCACCTCCTGCACACCCAGCACTACCATGGGTGCTGGGACGCCTGTGGGGAATATGACAGCCAAGGTGCCTGCTCACGCTGAGGTATGTTCTAGCTATAATCTGCTAATAGAGGAGCTGTCAGAAGGTGGGGAGGAAAGGAGAAACAAAAACAAAAACAAAAAACATAGTAATCTAAGAATACGTTTATTTTCAGAAAAAAGAGGTCATGTTAATGGCCTGTCATTGTCCTTTAAATCCACCTTCATTCCCAAGTACAGATAACAAAGCCAAATTAACAGATTAAGGAATGTAGGAGATTTACAAAGACAGTTCAACAGAGAAGAGCAGAGAGTGCATTTAGAAAAGGACAAATCATGTCAGGACACTCTGATCACTCTAAAAATGAAAATCACAGTTCAAGGAGGTGAGAAATATGCAGTGGATGTAATATATCTAGGTTTTAGTAAAATCACTTGGAAGAGAAATGGCTTGAAATCTTGCCTGAGAAATTATTTCAAATTGGCCGAGGGGAAGTCATGTCACTCAGAATAAGAACTGGCTGGAAGATGGCAGTGAAGGGTGTAATGACAAATGGCCGTAGCTTTCAGGGTGTGATGGGGTCAGGTGAGAAGACCCAATTTCGCCATCATCACTTAATGATCTGAAAAATGACTAGGCTCCTGGTTCATACATGATGCTAAATTGGGAGGTGTCATGGTAATGGCTCTTGGAAAGAAGCATAGTATCAGAGAACTGTGTTCAAGGTCAAGAGGCTGAGGCAGCAGGAACAATAGTGCAGGGTACAGGCAAGGACAAATGAGGAAACTTTTTTGAAGACAATCAGCAAACATTGAGAACTATGAAATGATATGTATCAGGACAGAAATGAGACGGATTTCCAAGGTTGCCCATTGATTTACCCTTCCAAATGTGAGCTCACCACAGGAGTGACCAAGAAAAGTATGTTTGAGGAGTGGGAGGACTTCAGAGCCGTGATGGGTATTTTGACAGCCATGGGCCTGTCCTGTAGGATTGAGTCTCTTTCTCCCTCTTCACTTTGATCATCTTAGAGGGAGAAGCATTCTGCTTTTCAGAGTGTACTGACTTATTTGAAAGCATTTGAAAAAATAAAACATTGCACATTTGTATTCTGCCTCTACTGATTAATCTGTAAAGTGGGAAAAGTCTTTACTTCATGAATTTTATGAAGACTAGATAAATCTGATGTGCCAGCATCATACCTTACATTGTGTAAGTGCTTGATAAATATTACCTGTTGTCTTCATTAACATTTTTGGCATTGTCCTCAATTGGCTTATGTGCGCATTCTATACCTGGGGGAGTTTAACAGCTTAACCAGGTAGTAGTCTTTCCGGGTAAAGTAAGGGAAGAGACATGCAGAGAACAATTTGAAAAGTACTAGTGAAGTAAAAAGAGGATAGGGCAGGGGATACAGACTCCTTCCCAGGCTCTGCTATAGGTGACACTGAATGAGTCACCTCACCTTTCTGCCCCACTTATATGTACAAACATCTGTGGGCTTGATTGGATTATTTCTAAAATCTCTTATGTCTTGGTAAGTTCAAAATTCTATATAAATATAGAACATGAATTGAGCATTGTTATCCAAATTGTCATCTTGGGGCATAATTGCTAGCACATCTCACTCTAGACCAATTCTCTATCATCAGTTACCACCTTGTGTACACTTTCAGCATTGAAAATCCTTTATTCTAGAAATTCTCTTGAGCCTGAGCAATTTAAAAAGGTTGAGACAATTGTCAGATTCTAATCGGAGTCTTGCACAGTACTACACGTCTGCATAGGGTGTGGGCCGATCAGTGTTGCATTACTGGGGAAAAGTGTGCAGTGGAGAAGCCAAAGGCAGAGAGACCAAAGGCAAGTTTCTACATTGACCTGGTCATACTTCATGCCTTTGCTTAGGGTTCTTGGCTGCTTCTGGTCTTGGCATGTGTGGAGAGTCATGTCAGAAGGGTGCCATTTCACAGGGTTAGTACCATTGAGGTTCCTCTACAGAGCAGCTAACTAGAAAGAAGAGTTGGCCTTATTTTCCAGACTGGAATGAATAACATGTTCACTTCTGTTTTCCTCAGAGACCAGGATGGAGACAGGTTGAAGGATGCTGTGAGGGGATCACGCACATGATTGGCACACTGGAGGAAATAATTGAAGAGAAGAAAAATAAAACAAGAAAGGGCCATGCACAGAAGTGAGGTGCTCATGTATGATGGGGGTGAAAGGAATTACTAGACCACCCAGCAAGAGAGAATAGGATGAGGCATGGCACCCCGAGAGGGATGGGAGGCAAGAGTTACTGTAAACTTACACATTTAGCTCAGCACATGTTTACTGAGCATCTACTCCTTCTGTGCTGTGATCCATCGTAGGGAGAGCACAAAGACGACTACTATCCTGTCTTCGTTCTAGTGGAAGAGATAAGTGGCATGTGTAGTTGTGAAAAGCATAGCTCTATATTAAAACCCAAGTAGTCTGCTTGCTACCTATGTTGTCTTGGGCATATCCCAAAACTATTATGTGCCTCAGTGTCCTTATCTGTAGAATAAATACAGAGTTCCTGCCTGTTAGGATTGTAAGAATTAACCCAACTTACACATTTAAAGCACTCAGAAGAATGCCTGGGCCATGGTCCCTGTTCTTGTTATTAAATAAACTAATGTATCCAGAGTGCTCAGTGTAACACTTGGCAAGTAATAATCACTCCATAAGTGTTATTATTGCTATTATTAATCATATATCAAAATAAGGCATACAAGAATGTATGCTTAAAACACAAAGGTAAGAGCTATAAAAAAATTGGATGAAGAAATAAAAGTTAAGATTACAGAAACCTACTGTTAAGTGATATTTGAATGGGACTGGAAAGGATCAACAGGGGTTTTCCTGCTGGGGAGAAGGGAAATTGTAGAAGAAGCAAAAGATATAAATGAAGGCTCAGGGCCTGAGTCTTAGCTACCAGTTTGGTCTTTGGTTTCTTGGGAACCTTCTGTGGCAATGCCTGCAGCCCTCGTTGATGGTTGCTTTATTTATTTCTGGTGGTTGCAGTTGTTTGGAAGATCTGTGGATGAATTCATTTTTTCACTCAGCAAGTGTTTAGGAGTTGCCTACTCTATACCCATTGCTCTTGGAGGTTGTTGGTGTCCAGCAATGAACCAAGAAGCTGCTGCTCTCAGGAAGCTTGCATTTTAGTGGAGGAGGCAGGCTGTATCCTGCAGTGAGAGGTGCTGTGGCGAGCAGTAATGGGGCCCACTCCTTACAGAAGTGAAAGAACACCCAGGAGGATGGGGGTGAAGGGGGGGGCCAGTTGCAATCCAGCTGCTGTTCCATGCCAGTCAGGCAAACCAGAGGCAGTATCTGAGCCACAAAATGGCCAGTGTTTTTCTTCCACTTTCCAAATTCCTCAAGCATCTCCCTTAGGGTCCACTATAAGCAGAAACATGAAAGATAAGGAATTCTGAAAGGTGTAGTTGAGCCTATCCAAGATGACACATTACAAAGCCACACAGGGTGTGGGTGGGTGGGGCTCCAGACTTTCTGGTTCAGATGCCAAATGGACATGGGTGGTTGAGTTAAAACTGTATCCCAGGGTGGGGTCCCTTTGGTTTTCTAGCAAATTCTTAATGCTCAGATGGGAACCAATAGGAAAGTGATTTGATTCTCGCTCCCTGGGGTGGGACACTTTAGTTGCATCAATCATCATTAAGCACAGCATCAGATTCAGCTATTTGATGCAATAGAAGTAGATTGGCATAATTAGTCCATGTAATAGAAATAAAAAATTAAACAAGAGCCTATCTCTGGGAAATAATAATAAAAAAGCTAATGCAAGTGTGGAGGCAACTATCCAACTGAATTTGATCACCCATTTATTTAGCTATTCAATTTCACAAATATTTGTGTTCAGCATAGGCTCATTTATGGGCTAATCAGGGAGATGATGCATAAATATCCATATGAATTCTTCTTCATGTCAAGAATTTTCCAGATATATAATTTTAATCCAATGTGTGTAAAAGTATGTACAGCCATGGAGATGCCACAAGAGTAAGAGTACAGGTCTCTCTAGGCAAAGCAGGTGGTTTCTCGCCTGCATATAAGATGTCTCCACGCTTGAAATCTTATAGTGTAGTGGAGGAGTTGACATAGATACAGAGCAAAATTCTATCCTTTAACTGCAGACTTGGGCTGCAGAGGACACACAGCAGGCATTGGAGTGGGGATGGGACAGGATTCAATCACATAGTCTCCGTCACAGCTTCGCAAACCGGAGATCTTTTTGTGCTCATCACAGAAGTGACACAGTTTCTAAAGACTTGTCTTTTCACAGGAAGTAGTGTGTTTGGCAGGGGACTATTTTGCAATCTTTGCCTTTGTCTACAGTGTGTTAAAATAAGAGCGCTTCTGATTCATAGGAGTTATAAAAATAATATAGTAATTACAAAGTTCACTTTTGTGACTCACTTTGCTCCAAATCATGGTGATCTATAGGGAAACCTTCTCCGAGTTAAAAACCCACTTGCTATTTGTATTTTGAAAGTGTCAATAGGTCTAAAGTTCTGAGGTTGAATCATTCTGCAGTGTGAGGTCTGGGAGTGGAGGGGGGAGGTAGGAGCCTGGAGAATGACAATTTTCAGTGTTTGCATGTATCTCTTTAAAAAACTAGGAAACAAATTGGCTGATTTGTTGTGGTTACATCATGTGTAATGCTTGATCACAGAGTACCTTGTTTTTGATTTGTATTTATTTTTCTCCCTCCCGCTCCTATCTAATTGCCCTCTCCAGAATGGAGGCTTCCACTGCCTTTTGGCTTCATTAACGGCTTTCATTTTCATTAAGAGCTCTGCGCTAATGGACTGTTATAAAATGCGCAGTTGTTTCTTGCAGTCACTGCCAAATGACTCTCATCCTACTGGCAGCTTTGTGCATTAGGCCAAAAAGAAGGAGTAGGAGAGCCAGTGAGAAGGAGAAATTTCCAAACAGGACTTACTCCTACCTTGATGCTTCAAGTTTCTTAGGGAAGTAGGGATGAGCACCTGAAATTCCAGGGGTATTTTTTGTGTACTGTTTAATGCTTCTTGGTTGACAAAATAGAAGGAAGGCAGTAACAGCTTGTTTTTCTTGTAATTTTTTGGAATTTGAGGTTTGTTGAAAATAAGGCTTGCATACACCTCTGAAGAACAAACAATGGTGATGATATTATCAACTTTGTTCCAAATACACATACATTGGTCATTATTGTAGTGAGTTATGAGCATGAGAACAATTGATGACCACTGTGTTACACTTTGTTGATGGTTGAAGAATTTGATTTGTGAAGTGTGAGGTTCGGGAGGGGGTAGTCTCTATTCTTACGGTCACAGTTAAGCAGATAATATTTTAAAATCTAAGAGATTTATGTGAACTTACTGATAATTAACTCAAGCTCTTCTCTCTTATATTTTCTTGATTCAGTGAGAGATTAAGTAATGAGTAGGTGTAATCTGGGTGTCAGCTGGGGCTACCCTAAGCCTAGGAGATTTGGTTAAGCTTGATGAGACTGGATGAGGTAGCCTTATGAGAGTTAGATCCTTAGACTCACTTCTTTCCCATCCTTTTTCTCATTCATCCTTCTCCAGAATTAAAAAATATTATTCTTGCACATTAATAAGCCTGTTTAATTTTAGGTGACCTTGTTAAATTCTTCTTCCTCTGAAGTTTGTTTCCCAAACAAATGGAAATCTTTCTTAGATATTTTATTGGGAATAAAATTTCATCCATGAACCAAGAATCAACAAATAGATCATATAAAAAAATTTACAGCTACTCCCTCCGACAGAGGATTAACACCTAGAATATATAAAGAACTCAAGAAAATAGATTGCCAAACATGAAAGACTCAGTAAAAAATTGACAATTGAAATGAAAGGGTACTTCATAGAAGAAGAAATACAAATGGCCATTAAATATATGTGTAATATTCAGCATCTTTGGCCATTAGAGAAATGCAAATCCAAACGACACTGTAATTCTACTTACTCCAGTGAGAATGATCATTGTCAAGGACTCAAAAAACAACAAATGTTGAAGGAGATGTGAAGAAAAAATAACACTTAGCTATTGTTGGTGAGAATGTAAACTAGTATAAGCACTTTGGAAATCGGTATGGAGATTTCTCAAAAAACTAGAAAGAGAAATTCCATTTGACCTAGCTATACCTCTCCTGGGTATCTTCCCAGGAGATAAGCTAAGGTTGACATGCCACAGTGATACATGAATACTGATATTTATAGCAGTGCAATGCATAATAGCTAAATATAGAAGTGGCTTATGTGAACAGTAAAAGAAGAATGGATAAAGAAAATGTAATATATATACTGCAGTACTCTTCAACCAGAGTAGTACTCTAACATTTGAATTATTTTTAGGAATGATAAATTTGAGTGCCTTGTTAGGAAAATGGGTGAATTTTGAGAACATAATGTTAAGTAAATTAAGTCCATCACCAAAAGATAAATATTACATGGTTTCTCTAATTGAGAGGATTAAAAACAAAACTAATTTAAAGAGCAAGATAAAAGACTTATGTTCAGAGATAGGGAGGTTGAGTCTGTATAGGTAAAAAGAGGACCTGAGAAAGGAGAAGACAGGTTGAGGGGAAGAAGGATTAAAAATTATCAAGAAGCAATATGTGTTCGTATCAACCCCCTGAGCAGAATATAAATACTATGTTTTACAAACATATACTATACTAATAATTAAATTTCTCAAAAAATAAAATAAAATTTCTCTAAGATATTACATTAGTATCACAGCTGGTCTAAAACTCGGGCTTTAAATTTTCAAATCAATGTTCTTTGCATAGCAATGTTTATCTGCTTTAAATAGATACGTTGTGTGATCAAAGCCATCACCATCACCATATAATGACATACTTGTGTATTGTTTAAATTTTCCATGTATGCTGCATTTTGTAGGAAGGAACGAAGATTAGCTAACATTTAATAAGAACCAAGGCTCCATGTTTTAAAGTTTTTACATTAATGAAAATATTTGTGATTAGACATTTCTTATATGTATTTAATATAGATATTAATGTTATAAACATCTATGCCAATGGATTGATAACATGTACAAATTTGCTAGCAGTTCTTCCTCTTTTTAAATAAAAAAAAATCAGTAAACTTCCTAACATTTCCCATTTTATCTTCTCACATCATTTAAACATTGGAACAAGCGTCTATTTGCTTTTGTGTTTGGAAATGCAAATTCCAAAGGGTCACGGTTCTGGCTCTTGTACTTTAGGTAGGGCATTGCATTTTGCTCATTGTGAACCTATAATGTCAAATAATAACCACAGGATTTACAAAGCCCAGTTTGAGAAAGGTCACCAAAATGTATAAGTTGTCTTTGAGAGTTGATACAGTAGACTTGGAGTGAGAATGATTAAATCTTAAACCTTCCCTAAAGTTTGGAAAAGCGTGGCTGGATTTGACTCTTAAAGACACAGGAATGATCAGCCTCCTTTTTACATTATGTCCTTCTTCTAGTCCAGCAGTTGAGTTCTACTCCCTCCCCTCTGAATGAATCCAGGACCTTCACACTCAATGTCATATCCAGCCTCCCTCTCCCCCCCATTTTGAGACAGCAGCTGTAAATTGCCCAGATTGAGCTTGAACCTGAACTTCTGATCCTTCTGCCTCAGCCTTCCAGAGTGCTGGAATTACAGCCATGCACTGGTCTCTGAGTATTCTATAAAAAATAATGTTCTTTAAATAAAACAACAACAACAACAACAACAACAACAACAAAAGCCTGACCTCGTCAGTGTTTAAGACATTCCCTCTGGGATGGGGGAAGATACTTGAGATGAAACGTTGGATTTGAAATGTTTTATCATGTACAGACAGCATCACAAGGCACAGAGAGACGCTGCATGTGGTGCCCCACCCTTGGCAACAGCAAGAGGCAGAGTGTTTACCAAATCTTTGAAAAAGCTTTGTTCCCAGAAAGGACCAGTTATAGTTGAATGTGGTCCAGGAAGTTGTGCTTGAAGGCTCTGTCCTGGAACAGGTAGCCTGCAAGTCCAGGATTTGTGGGCTGAGGAGGAAGTGCTGTTCACCTGCAGGGAAGTGGCTGGTGAGGTAAAAAATCATCTGAAGGGCAGCGACTGGCATCCCGGGGACTGGAGAGCCAGCAGAGGCTGAGCGCCCACCCCAGGATGCAGCTGAACACAAGCATTTGGTTACTCCCAAGAAGCACAGTATTGTCCTGTGGCCTGGCATTTCACCATGTTGCTCACCTTTCAGTGGTCGGTTTTACAGGTAACCTTAACGTGAGAGCCCCTTCCTTATTGTCACCCAACCGGTTAGATGAAATAACAGTGGTTTATTTGATCTCTTGAGTTCAGTGTGGAGAAATAACCAGCTTAGCACACTGGTTAGAGCCCTAACTCTCCCTATCAGCTGTGTGACTTCGGGCGAGTCATTTGACTTCTTTGAACTTCAGGTTCCTCTTCTATACGTAAGAATGAGGGCATCATCATGGTGTTTTAGAATCCCGTCAGTTAGTATGCAATCAGCAGCTCATAGACTCCCCAGCACAAGGTAAACCTGCAATAAATGTCTTTTTCCCTATTTCCCTTTAATTCATTACTTCCTCCTCCATCATTATGTTCTTCTGTCTCAGGCCCCATCCTGAGCCACATTTTCTCAGACCTATGATCTCAGTTTTCTGTCACACTGCCCCTTTCTTGGAGATGGTTGACAAAAGCTTTAGGTATTGTCTAGCCCAAGTGTAAAGCCTATAACCCCTTGGAGGCAGCTTTGAAAAATTGAAAACTCATTGTGACTTAAAGGAATGAATCTCTAATGGTAGAATGTCTGGCTCCTGGCATGCTGGCATGAGAGGCAGCTCTGTCTGGAGCCCATTCACCCTGATTTGCATCTTATAATTTTCTGAGCATTTTTGCCCTTTTCTTCACGTGGTCTTTGTCTACCTTACTTGGGAAGTTGGCTTGCATATAAAATGGAGGACTCCCCAGGCCTGCTTTAATCAGGTCAGAGTAACTCACAGCTGCCATGCCAGGGAACTGTGTGCCAGTGAGATCACGCACAGCTTCATTAGGAAGTTTACTATGCTGGGCCTTTCCAGAGGCTGTGCTTCCTGATTTGGTCCCTGGATAAATTTGCAAGTGCTAATCTAGTTGTTGCTGGAGGGCGTCCAAACCTAAGGCAGGATGATTCCTCCCTGGATTGTTAGGCATTAGATTGGCAGGGTCTTGGACTCTGGTAAATTCTGTAGGCCTGACCAGGGCTGGTCATCTAGCCAGTTGCAGGAGGAGTTGCTGGGACCAGTTGGTCAGGGAAAACCATGAGGCCAGTGCCTTGTAGAATTTATGCTGTGGCTACCACGTACAAATTCTCCAGAGATGTAGAGTGCCTACTGTGTGTCAGGAACCCTTCCAGGAATTACAGATGAGTCAGAAGTAAGATAAACAGAAACATTCCTGCCTTTGTGGGTTTACTACTCTACTGGATGGAGAGAAAAGTACAATGAATAATAATGACAGTAAGTATATTAGGTGAGTGGGTAGGTAGGTTAGAGGAATGCATGAAATAACTTGAGAGAGAGTTGTGCTCTACTGGGAAAAAGACATAGGAGAGGAAAGTTGGGAGGGTAGCTGAGAGATGAAATATAAATTTGTATAAGGTGTAAGAGAGATTTTTCTGAAGTCAGGATATTTGACTATTTGAATAAAGGTGATATAGGAGTGAACAGACAGGTCAGTAAAAATGGACAGCAGCCAGTTGAGGTATGCGGAGGGACGCATCTGCCCTACTTTGACGGCTATTGTGAAGAATCCAGATTCTGCTTTTAGAGAAATAGAGTCAAATAGAGGGTTTTGAGCAGAGAATCCTACTACATTTTAATAGGATCCTTCTGGACCCTGCGCCAGGAAGGAGGTTAGGAAGAAAGCCAGGGACCAGTTAGGCTCCTGTGGAAATTCAAGCGAGAGTTGGGGGTCTGGCCCAGGGTGGGAACCGTGAAGGTGAGGCTAGGAGGGTTCATATTCTCAGTGTATCTGGAGAAGCCAACAGAATTTGTTATTGGATTGGATACACTTGTGAAAAGAGAGGAATTAGTGATGACCTCCAGGCCTTTGCCTGGAGCAACAGGAAGAAAGATACCAACTTTCTCTGAGAAGAGGAAAGACTAGGGGAGGAGGCCAAAGGCAGGAAAGCGCAGGAGTTTAGCTGAGTCCTGTTAATTCTCAGATCTCCACACTTGGTTTGACATGTAAGGGGAGAGATGTTGAGCTGGTACGATTGCAGTTGCAGTTCATGGGAAAAGGTCAGGCTGGAGATAAAAATTTGAGAATCATCAGCATACAGATGGTAGTCAGTCAACAAGATTTGCAGAATCACTTCTTTTAGTGAAGTTTTTCTATCTTGGACAGACTCATGATCCTTAAAGGTGAATTTGGGAAAAGCCTCTAGCCATCGCTTCCTCCCCTTTTCTCCACCTGACTCGGTTGACTTTAGGTATCTTCAGAATGAGGGCCTGCTCCCCAACGAGGATTCAAGATAATCTCCTGGAATGTGGAGAACAAGTTAGGACTTCTATTTTTCCTTGATCTTAAGTTTTGTAGGGGCTGGAGATTTAGCTCAGTGGCATAAGCACCTACCTACCTGGCAAGCATGAGGTTATGAGTTCAATCCCTGGCACAAAAAAAAAAAAAAAAAAAGAAAGAAAGAAAGAAATTAAGTTTTGTATATGTATATGTCCATTTTGTAATATGCTTACTATATGGTTATTACTTACAAAATAAGCTTTCACTGAGGATGCATGTTTAAAAACTTGTTATTAACAAGATGGGCGATTTAAAAAGTATGCAGATCACTGAATGAAGAGGAGAGGAAAATTTCATTAAGTTAGCACTTGAAGTTCAATTTTTTTTTTCTTTTAGCTCCTGTAGGAATAAAGTTGACAAACAGCTTGCCTCTTGTAGAAGAGCTCTTTTTGTAGGAGTCCACCACTTGCTAAAACACCTATTAGGTCCAGATAGAACAGTGGGGATTTTTGGTAACTCTAGAAGGTTGGAGCAGAGAATCACTTTTCCTAAAGAGAAGAGTTATCAAGTTGGGTTGAAGGGGGGCACTGGGTGGGATCCTTTCCAAAATCTCCATGGACTATCAGATACCCAGACTCAAACTAGGGAGAGTTCAGTCCAAGCTCTCACCCAAGGCCCTCTTCTCTAGTTTCAACCCCACCTCACCCCATGGAATTCCTGATTTGAATCTTACAACCTCTCTCAAATCCTTCTGAGTTTCAGAAAACACTCCTCTAGTCTTGAGCTATACTAGAGATGATAAAACAAAAACAAAACAGGTGGTGTTAAACAGTGGGCAGAGGCTACCTTGGGAGGGAAAAAGTTGATGTGTTTTTTTTCCTTTTTGCTTTCTTAGCAACCAAGTTTCACCCATTGGCTAAGGTCCTCAGGCACTTTGTCATCTCTTTTATATCATTAGCATCTTTTTGTATGTCAATATTGTGTAATTATTCACTCTATTGTGTATTTATTTTGCAGTAGTGGGAAGTTGAACCCAGGGAGCAGTGAGCTATACTCCTAGTCTTTTTTGTATTTTTGAGACAAGGTCTCACTAAATTGGGTACTCATGATCCTCCTGCTCCAGCCTTCCAGTAGCTGGGATTACAGGGTTTCTCAAGGTGCATTGTAAAGCCTTGCTGACCAGAACTCTGTCTTGGCTGCTTCAGAGTCCCTTCCCAACACATTCGTGCCCTTGCTGCCTTGTACCTGGCAGGTATTTAATAACAACTGATGGATTACCTGTATTGTTAGTCCAGAAGCTTCAATTTACCAATAAAATAGAATTAAAACAGTTTATAACAGTCAAAAGGAAGGCAGCTTTAGTCTCCTCTCTCTGCCCCTTGCCTATCAGGCTTTAGGTTGCTGAATGTGAAAGGGAAGCATTGTCTGGTCCTCTTGGGGGGTTCAAGGAGGTCTCTAGACCTTGACAGATTTCAGAGACTGAAGAACTCTCCCCATGGAAAGCCCTGTCTCCAGCATACCATGAAATGTAAATCTGGGAGCCTGGGGAAGGTATGGGCAATCAGGTGAGACTAATGGGCAAGAGAGTGCGTTTAGGGAGAACAAAGCTAAGGTAACCAGAATGCCAATCCTGAAGGTTTTGCCTGGGCTCACATAAGTCTTCCAGCTTTCCATTTATAAGATGGGACCCCACAAAGTAGACCCAGGAAAATGTGCTTAGGAGCTATGTTCTCCAAAATCCAGAGCTCCCGAAATCTCTGGGGCAGCAAGTGAAATTCAAATTCTTGGGCCCCTTTTTGTGATTGTTTGATTCAGTAGGTCTGGTGTGGTGGCCCAGGTGCGTGCATTTAATAGGGTAGTTTCTTTATTAGAATCATCTAATATGTAGATGATTCTAGAGGCCACCTTTTAGAGAATTGCAAGCTTTTCCTTGGAGTTGTAGCTGAGGCCAGGGGACTGAGATCTGGGAGTAGGTATGATTGTCATTAATGTGTTAACTTGCCTTTTGTCAGGAGCTGTCTTTTCTCATGCTTCCTTGGTCCCTGGTGAGCTGATAGCTGTGCCTGCCTCCACCACCCTGGCTTTTAACTTTTTTTTTTTTTTTGATACAGGGGATTGAATTTACAACCTTGTGCTTGCCAGGCAGGTGCTTGTGCAGCTGAGCTAAATCCTTGGTTTAATTCAGATTTTAGAAGGAAGAAAGAACATTTATCAGCAAGTGTTTAACTGGGCATCTACTTTATTCCAGTTTCTGTTCTGGATGCCTGGGGTGAACAGGAGTAATAAACCCAAGATTCTGCCCTCATGTAACATCTACTTTAGGAACTGCTGGGTCTCTTTTTGGCCATAGGACAATCTTGTTTCTGAATCTTTGGGACAGCTCCAGGGCTTTAAATTAACCAGTGCAAACCTGGTGGGCCTCAAGCAGAATTCCTGCAAGAGAATCTGTGAATTTGTGATGTATCTCAGGTGTCTCTTACATTAGAGGTGCAACAGGTGGTCATCTTAATTCCTGGAATTTTCAAAGGGGTAGATATACACATATGGCCACCCTGGGCCTCCCTCTTATCTGCTCTTCTGTGAGAGCACTTTAGGAAAACATATCTAGGGACAGCATCCTGTTGTGATACTGGGACTGGGACAATGACTTTCTACAGGGCCTCAGGCCAAGTTCTTAAATTCTAGGGGCCTCTGTCTGCAAATTTTGGTGTTGTTTGCATCATATCTATATTTATAGACCAAGTTCTGCTCCAGTATTCTAAAACTTTTGATTCTCTTGAATTTGCTGGAATTCAGTGTAAGCCCCGGGTTTTGTCTGAGCATGTTTGGTGTCTGCTTCAGTGGTATGTTGAGGTGTGACGCTTATAGTCAGTTCCCATTTCCCTTCTGGGGCAGACATAAAATTTGGGAGTGGAGAGTAAAGAATCAAATGAAAGAAGATGGCAGATTCCTTGACTGTACAGAAGGAAGTGCATGATCTCCTTGCCTTTGACCTTGAGTTCAGGGATACTACCTATTATTATACCTCTAAAATTTGGCATCCCGGAGCAAAGTGCTGCTTCACTATGCTAGCTATGGGTTCTTTTGAATTGTAAGCATCAGTAATAATGAAGGCGGCAATAGAGATTATGGGAAAAAGGAAAGGCAGTATTAGAAGAGGCAGATGGGAAGGGTAAGCATGTTTGGGGATGACAAGGTATATACTCACTTGGGCTTAAGGGCTCCTGCCTGCATCTTTGGAAGGGAGCAAATAATTTTTTTTTAAAGGGGAAGTAGGTTTAGGTCACTCCTTTAGTACTAGGGAATGAATGATGCAGGGCTTTCCCACTGAAAGCTGCATTCACAGCCTTTTTTTGTTTTGAAACAGAGTCTTGCTAAGCCACTAAGTTGCCCAGGCTGGGCACAAACTTTGAATCCTTGTGCCATAGCTTCCCATGGTGCTAGGATTACAGGCATGTGCCATCATTTCTGGCTTAGCAAAGGAGTCTTTAAGGCACTGCTGTCTGTGAGCCTTTGCATGGGACTCTCTGGGTTTTTAAAGGTAGTTTAACCCTGGGTTTTAGGCAACACACTGGAGATTTTCTACAGTCACTTAAAGTTCTGAATAAAATTTGACTTTCTCACAAATCTATTTATTCTATACTCCTGGAGTTCTGAGAAGGCCAGGTGTACAGTATTGATATTATTCTTCAGGTGGTTGGGGCCATTATTTTTCCTTTGTTCTGATTCAGAGATGAAAAAGTGAAGAAGAAATGTTTGGGAGGCAGTGAAGTTTGTAGGAGGGAGGGCTCACAGTCAAAGTCTAAGATCTTGGGGGTCCCTACTGACCCAGCTTGGGCAGTCATGATGTTGGTGGCTTCAGTGTACTCAGTGGGGAGGTGGGCTGGGGTGGATGGCGTGGGGCGTGGGTATTGTGTATTCTTCTTTTCCCCTTGGTGATTAGGTTGTTATTTCTAGTAGTGAGCCAGACCTTTGTGTCCCTAAGGAATAAATCATTCCCAGCAGAGTAAATGTCGTCCATAGACATATTTGTGGCTCCCACCAGTGCTGCCCTTTAAGCTGCTTCTCTGTAACATTTCCCTTAAAGCTGCACTACCAACATAATAGCCACTAGTCATACATGGCTATTTATATTCTAATGATTAAAATGAAATAGAATTCAACATTCAGTTCCCCAGTTTCACTAGTCATATTTTAAAGCACTGGCAGGCACCTGTATCTACTGTTTAATGTAATGGATAGGGCAGAATTGATAATTCCACGATCACAGAATTTCTATAGCACAGAGTTGCCTTAAAGCCCTGGGGGAGTGGAACCTCCATGTACCTTGGTTTGCTGCAAGGGAAATGGGGACTTTTACTTTCCAAGAGACCCTCTAGTTGCCATGCTACAAGTCCTGATGGCTAGCCCAAGAGGGGAGATGGCAGCGAGAGTGGTAAACGGGTGGTATTAAATATGGATAAAATAAACCACAGTGGAAATGCAGGGACAAATCAGTACAGGGACAAAGTAAATTAAAAGAGAAATGGAAACAGAATGCAGGACCAAAAAAAAAAAAAGAATCCTTGGGACTTTTGGGGTTAAAATCTTAGACCTAGCACTTGAAGGTGCATTGGCAGTGGTTTTATTCCTGTTATTTTAAAGAGGAGAAAATTTGGTTTCTTAGAGGTTTGAGTGACTTTCCCTAGGTGCTAGAAGTGGTTAGACTGAGACTAGAATCCAGAGCTCTTCACTTTGAGTTATTTACATTTTATATGGTATCCTGCTGCCTCTGAATGAAAGAAGAGGAGATAAATATGAACCAATTGGGTCTGTGGCTCTCTGTGGACAAAAGGTTGTTTTCCTATCATCTGACAAGAACCCTAATCAGGGCAAACAAAAAATTCCTCTAAGAACCTTTTGACCCCATTAAGCCTAGTGAAACCTTCATTGTGATGCAGACACTAATATTATTTGTTGAACTTTTACTACATAGTAGCTACTGTGCCAGGTCTTTTAAATATGTTGTCACATACTGTGTTCCCATGTTAATAGCAAAAGACACTGATGGTTAGAAAGGCTTGTGGTCTTGTGCAAAGTCTCAAAACCAGGAGGCAGATGGGACATGGATCTAGGTACATGCTACTCTACAATGTGGCCTCTGTATAATACCCCAGTACTGTCACAAACAGCCTGGTCAGTGATAGCAAGGCAAGAGATACAGGCCTTGGAGAGCAGGCACACATAGCGTTGACTGTGCCTGGTGATGTGAGGTTGGGAAGGGTGTCAGCAAACCCCAGTTCATCCATCCTTAGATATAAGATTCTCCTAGCTATGTAATAAAGGATTAAAAAATAGTGTTGGGGTGAAGTGGATAAATAAGGCTGCCAATTTCTTTGGAATCCAACTTCATGAGCCAAGAGGGGGCAGCTTCATTACTATCCCTGTCAGAGAAGCTGACCCTTGCTCTGCATCTATATGGGCCTTTAAGATGAGTTCCCTGGATGTAGACCCTGGAGTTCCAGATAGAAGTAAGTGGCCTTATGCAGCCATTTGCCCTAGATTTTAGAGCCAGGAATATTATTAATGAGGACAATAAAGGCTGATTTCTAAAGTTACTGAAGAAGGTAAATGTAGACTACTCAGGAGAAGTTCCTTTAGGCATAGAAAGGAAGAAAACACAAAGGGAGGTGAGAGAGAGATTTTAGACTTTCCCACTTAATCCAGAATCAAAAACGGTTGCCTTCTGCCAGTGGCTTAAATTTATGTAGGCAAAAAAGGAATAAGAATATAGTTATTCATGACTTAGAAAGCAGTCTACCCAGTAGATTGTACTGGTCCTTTCTCTGGAAGAGAAGCATGCTGTAGAAATATCAGCTCATCAAAGGTTTGGTTTGCAGCTGCAAGCCCAGAGGGGCACTAAAGATATCAGCCACCAACTTGGCAGGCAACAGAATTGTCTCCTTCAAGATGGCAGGTGGAGGACAGAATGCTGCCTTTCCAATGAGCACCGCTCTAGCTCTCGTGGGGCCATTTCTGAAGGTATTATCTCACGGGAAGGAACCCTGGGGAGTGAAACCAGGTGTCCACTTTGGGGCAAGAGGAAGTGCATCAGTGAAGTATTGCTATATAACTTGTAGTCAGGGTTTACAAGGGAAAAATATTTAATACAGGACATATAACTTATAGGACTATTTTGTAATATTCACCCCAAGAGTCTAATGCAAAAGAATGGTGGAGATCTAAAGAATCTACCTGAGGGCCTGGATCCCTTGGCAATGTTCTGCATGAGTCCAGATGAAGACCTGGAGCCCATGGTAATGTCCTCCACCAGTCCAACTGGAGGCCTAAAGCCCATGACAGTGTCTCATGCAAGTCGGTATCAAGGATCTACACTGTGAAGACCCAAATGTCAGTGGTAGCTAGAAAGTCTATGTCAGCAGGATGAGGGATCTGTACCACAAGGCTGAGAGACCTTCACTGGAGCCAGGAAGCAATGCTCAAATAAGGATCAGAGCTCCCCCCAAAAGACCCACAACCATCCTCAGCAACAGTGAGGACCCAGGTGCCTCTGATGATGAGAACAGTGTAGTTCATATCAGGAAAACCAGTGTGACAATCTTCTCGAGGAAAATCAGCAGCATATCACCTTCCCCTCCAGTTCTTTTATGCTATTGGCAACAATCCTTGGGTGGGCTTTCCACACCCAAAACCACACTTACTCGCACTTATTAGTTGACCATTAGTTAATCAACCACAATAACAAAAAGGTTGCTTCCAGCAATGGTTTATTTTTCAAGGTTCCTATGATTTTTCCTTAAGTGCTGTTGCTGGGCTCACTTGTTCAACTCCATTCACCTGGCAGATAGACTGGGATAGATCAAGGTTTCTGTCAAGAATCTGAGACCTCGGTGTTGACTGTGGTATGGAGCCTCTAGTTCTCCTCCTTTTGGCTTCTTATGGCTTCTCAAGTCAACAGGACAACCTAGACTTCATTAGAGTATGATGACTGGCTTTCAAGAGAATGGAAATGGAAATTGTCAGGATTCTTAAGGACCACAGCTGCAACAAACATAGCATTTGTATGCCAGTACTAATTGGTCAAAGAAAGCCTGAAGGTCTGGCCAGATTTATGGGGAAAGAAAATAGACTGTTTGTGGGAGAAGTAACATGTACTCATGGAGATGGGAAGCATTTTTGGCAGGCATATTTGGTGGCAAATTGCCATAATACTTCTTTACTGGCTTAGCCCCCCGAAATTATATAAGGCTCTCCACTTGGTAGGTTGCAATATTTAGCAAATAAAAATGTAGGATGCCCAGTTAAATTTAAATTTTAGGTAAATAATATATTGAGTTTTTATTGTAAGTATATTCCATGAAATATTTGGTATATACTTATAATAAAAACTATTTTTATTAAGTATTCAGATTTCACTGGACAGTTTGTGTTTTATCTCATGATTTTGGTAATAGTGGATCTCCAAGGCAAGTTTTCTGTGTGGTCAAGGTTGGGGGCTATAGGATAGAACTGGTGTTTGAAATCTGTCGTCTAAGCCTTGAATATTTGGATAAAGCCCCCTAAGGAAGGGCTTCTTAAAATTTTCATTTGTACATAAATCATCTGGGGATCTACCAAAGCCTAGATTCTGTTTTAGCTGGTTTGAGGTACAGCCCAAGGTCCTACATTTCTAACCAGCTCCTAGGTCAGTTGGGGAGAACCCATGGTGTGTATACCCTAGCAGGCATGCAGGCCTCTCGGTGGGCACAAAAGCTAAGTCACTTCAACAACTGAACATTGAATATTCCAGTTTGATTGCACTGTTGGCACTTTGTGATAAATAAGTGGGCTTTGGGTTGCAGTTTGGGTACTTGGTCTCTAACAGGCTCTCTATCACTGTCCTAGGAGATACTCAGTGTGAACCACACAGTGAGTCATGAGAAGCTAGGTCTGAGAGGACCAAATTGGAACTAATTTTGGTTTTACTGGCCATAGGATCTCCTTTATAATTACTCAGCTTTGGTGGTGTATCAAGAAAACAACCATGGATAATATGGATACAAATGTATGTGGCTTTATCAATAAAGCTCTACTTATCAAACAGAGAAGATTTGGCTTGAGACAGGGTCTCACTTGCCGACCCTTGGACTAGGTGATTCTATTGTGCTCCCTCTGAAAAGTATCCTTGCAACAAGAAAGAGAAAGTTTGCACTAGAAGTCTACAATGGGGTAGGGGTGGCGTTGTTCAGAAAGGATTGCCCTAAATTCCTCACTACCAAATACAAATTTCATTCTATTCATAATTACTCCAAGTCTTCAGTTTGTATTTGGTTCTTTTTTAAAATAGAAAGTTTCTGAACCAGGAATCCTTTTAAATTGATAAACACCCGTTTATATCCCAGTTTAAGTGCATTTAGGATCACCTTTTGCTAGGGGAGTAGCCCAGAATGTGGGATTAGAAGTTCAAGCTATGATTCGATCATTCTTTGGCCTAGGATGAGACAACTGGTCTCCTCTTGCTCTCCATCTGTCAAGTGTGCTTGCCAGTACTGATAATCAAAATACTCATTTTACCAAAATGTATTTAGGTGTGTGAAAGAGAGGCCATTTGATAACTTTCCTGGTTAGCCTGGAACTGAGAGATTTTCTGGGAAGCATGACTTTCAAGGCTAACAGCAGGAGGACCTTGTGGGAAGCCAGCACAGAAAGAGTGAGGGACAAAGTCAGTCAGTTTGCAGATGACCAATTCCACAATAATTTGGTGGCAACACAACGTCCACAGAACTCAAAGGCAGTTGCGAGAGTCTCAAGGAATTCTCTTTTATTTTACTTGAACTTGAGAGATTAATGCCATTCTGCTCTGGTAGGAGACACTATAGGTGACACAAATGTAGGGCTCTGGCTCCTACATAGACTAAGAAACACCACATTTCTGGGTTTTCTGTTCATCTAGGTGCTGAGGTGATACTTGCTGACAGTGGTGGAGATGGTAAAGGTGATAACAATAACGACTATATGTAACAGCTAACATTTACTGTATGCTCAATGTGTGCCAGGTAAATTACGTGTTTCGCATTTATTCTCTTATTAAATGCTCTTACAGCAATCCTATTAACTAGGTACCATTATTTTCTCAGTTTTACAGATAATTAAGATGTGGTTTAGTGACTTGTATTGATTTATTCCAGGTTGCATGGATAATATATTGGAGTTATGACCCTTCAAAGCCAGGGTTCTTAATATTTCTTGATTCTATGGCACCCAAGTCTTTTCTGGTATCTCTGGCATCTAGGAACACCTTCCTAGTCCTCCTCTGTGGGGGAGTGGGAAACAAGCTTGCTATGTGATAGGTATTTTGCTTCACACAGCCTGTGTCCTTAGGTGTTTAAAAGAAGAAGGGGCAGTTGGTAACACTTGGATTATTCCTCTCTTTCTCCATTTTCCCTTTCCTCTCTACTTTTTTGTTCACAATCATAGTTTTGCAAGGCAGTTCTCTACCACCTAAGAAAGTGTAGTGTAGTTCAGTGGGTCTCCAATTGTGAACACTTGGTGGCAGCAACTGGGAAATGTTAGCAATGCAAATTTCTTCAGCTTTACCCCAGTTCTGCTGAATTTGCAAGTCCTGGGGGAGGGGCCCAGCAGTCTGTTGCATGGTAAAATTTGAGAACCACTGGTATGAGGAAAACTGCTGTGGATCTAAGTTGGATTGTGCTTCTACTACTTTGGTAATGTTTGCATCAACTCCACACTGCAGTTTCTAAGCCTTTGTTTCTTCTCTTCATATGCAATTTCGTAATCTTATGGTTCTTTCTAAGGTGGGGATCAAATAAGAGGCATTATTATTCATCTGGAGACCTCTTCTGCATAACCCTGTAGCAACTAAGTTTTGGATATAAGAAAGGATATAGCGATCAGCCAGATAAGTAATGTTTATCTAGTGATAAATGATAATGTTTATCGTTAAAGTGTTTCCAAATGATTTTTGTTGTTGTTTTTCTTGAGACAGGCTCTGGTTATATAGTTCAGGTTAGCTTTGAACTCACTGTGTACTCCCAGGCTGGCCTCAAAATCACAGCAATCCTCTTGCCTCAGCCTCCAAATGCTGGGGTTACAGGCATGCACCACCACACACAGCCCTTTCAAAATGATTTGTATTTAATTCTTCCACCTGTTCTATCAGATGTAATCATAAGAAAGCTGAGATTCAGAGTGTTAATGACTTTCCCAAGTTGTCACTACAGATTCAGGACAAAGTTAAAGCTTAAATTCAGTCTCAATTCAAAATCACTGGATCGCTGGTTAAAACCAGAGACAAAAGGCAGGTAGCCACCAACATGAAACATCCGACCAGCCATTCTCCACCTTGGCCTCACATTGCAGTCACGTGGGGGAGATTTTAAGTCTCCAGACCAGTTAATCAGACTCTGGGTGTGGGGGTCCCAGCTTCCACACATTGTAAAACTTCCCAGGAGATTCAGAGGCAGTAAAGGTTGAGGTCATGGCTATAAACTCTCCTGAAGTTCTTTTAGGCACTGATCATTGATTCCAGCTGCACGTTAGAATCCTATGAGGAACTCTGAAAAAACACTTGTGCTTGGCCTCATCCTGGGTCACTGAGCTGAGATTTCTAGGGTTGGTGGTTATTATTATTTTTTTTTAATTCCTCAGCTGACTCCACTCCCTGGCGTGATGCCATCTCTCTGGCTCCAGGCAGGCTTGCTGTCTGTCGAGGTAGAGCCCAACCCCTGCTACTTTATCACTGGGCAAAGAAGCACTTGTTGAAAATGTAAGCATGAGTCTGGCTGCAGGTTGTGTATTTTTCATTGCTTTTTATCATAAGAAGTGGGTAGATGAGGATTATCCTGGAATGCTACCCAACAGTCCACAAGGTGTATTAGAGTCTCGTAGTCAATGTGGGTGGACACATATATCATTCAACATTTACCTCTAGGAGCTATGTTTAAGATTCTCTTAGAGTGCAAAGTTTCCCTAACAGGTAGCCAAAGCTAGAGGAGAGGCGGAATTTATTAAGATTCCTTAGAGCACATCCAGCAGCTCACAGTTACGCTCATTAACATAACTGAGCAGTCATCTTCCCTTCCTCCTGCACGTGAGGCTCATACACAAAAGCTGGGCTGGTGCCCACTATTAGGATGGAGGAAGCGCTGCTCTAATGAGGCTTTGGGGCATTCTGACAACCAACTCTTACACAGCGACTAAGCCAAACTTAACCCAGTGTGAAGTCCCCTCTTCATTGAGTGGTGGTATAAGGGTGGTGCAGTGTTTGGCCTCCTATTCCCTGTGTACCTGCTAATACAGGACCTTCCTACCCCTCAAGGGTTTCCCTTTCTGCAGTCAATTCAAGTTCAGAAAACATTAAATGAAGAACTTCAGAAATAATCCATGTTGTAAATAATTTTTATTCCTGTATGTTATGGTCCTATTTTATTATTCATGTTAATCTTTTAAAGTGTGTAATTTATAGATTAAACTTTGTCATAGGTATGTACGCAGTCACATGTAGCTTAACATTTTGAGAAATGTGTCATTAGAACATTTCTCAAAATCCTAGAATGGATTCACATAAAGCTAGATGATTTATCCTACTGGACATCTAGTGTAATTTTATACCATTGGTAATGCAATAAGTTTGTTCACAGCAGCATCATCATAGACGTGTGAATAATGCTTTGTGTCATAATACTGACACAGGCATATCACTAGGCAATTAGAATCTTTTCAGCTCCATCATAAGCTCATGAGATCACCCTTGTATATGTATTTTATCATTAATAAAACAGTATTACATGGTGCATGACTGTATAGGGAAAAAGTGTATAAAGGCTTCAGTAGTGTGTTTGGATTGAGGCATCTACTGGCTTGTCATGGAATGTTTTTCCTGAGACGGGGTGGGGGGGGGACCACTATACAGCATTTATTAACATCTGGTCTTCTTGGACCTCCTGGGGATGCTCATTACAAATGCAAGTTCTCAGGTCCTATCCCACCCTTAGAATCTCTGCATGAAACCTGAGCTTGGGAATTCCAATCTTTAGCAAGCTCTTCAGTTTTGTTTTCTTTTAGCCTTTCAAAGTATAAGAATCTCTGCACCAATAACTTTGGCATGCCTTAGAATGCCTGAATGCCCACTTCTGAGGAAAAATCCAAAAAACAAAGCAAAAAAAGACCCTCTGACTATAGAGAATTGTTTTGGGGATTGGACCCAGTGAGTCAAGAACTAAGAGCATCATGGCAGTGTCTAGGGAGTGTGCAAGGGAGGGTGTGTGTGTGTGTGTGTGTGTGTGCACATGCCTGTGGTGAAAGACCTGGGGGCAGCTGTCATCTTTGCTGCTTAGGTATTCATAGCCAATTGCTTTCGTTGTTTCTCACTTTATTAGCTTTTGCCAAGTAGTTCAGCTTTTACTAAGGGCACCCGGGTTTATGGCAGCAATATTTCTCACAGTGTCAGAGATAAAATATCAAGCTAATAACAGACTCCCTGCTAATGTAAATTGCACAAGGAAGGCAATCTTGTTCAGAAAGAAGTTCTACCAGGGAAAACTAAGTCTTAAGGTTTTGAGAAAGCAGTCAGTGGGATTTGGTACACACTGTGCTTGCTAAGAAGAAATAAATGATTTGTGTTAAGTGGTAGCAGCTGCAGAAAACAGCATTTTCCTACACCTGCCTCTTCCCAAGGGACATGGGCTCTTAGGGGCGCAGGCAGAGGGCGAGAGGCTTAAGTGTGGGACCTAGGATAAAGCTTGTCTTCTCCTCTCCTCCCCTTCTCTTTTCTGCCTCTTCTCAGGCTCATTGGGTGTAGCAAACCAATTGGTTTCCCTCATGTGTTATAAAGAGGAAGCCATTTCAGGATCATGGGGAACCTGGGAGGTCCCTTGGCAATCTCTGCAATTTCTCCTCTCTCTTTTTGGTTACTTTCAGGCACCTGCTGGGCAGACCTATTGGTGCCACTTGTTGCAATGAATTTTAACAAGACTGAGGAGAGGAGCTGAGAGTCAGAAAAAAAAAAGACACAAGAATCAAAGATACTGCTTTCCTGGGCAGCATCCACTGGATCCCTGAGGACAGGCCCTGAGTACTGTGTCACTTTTACTCTGTAGAGGCTTGGGATGGAAGTGTTAGGAGCTTCTGAGATGATGGAGTTTTTTTTTGAATGGGAGGGATACCAAAGGCTGTGACTTCAGTCTTGGGGAAGGCATGTTCAGGAAAGGGAGGGGCTGCTGGTGTTGGCTTGTGAATGGGATCAAGATCTGTGGTTGCATCTTGAGACCTGAAGCAAGGGCAACAGGAAAAGGAATATTTTCTGATGCATTTTCTTCCAGGACCTGGCAGTTCCTGACTGCTCTTGCCCATCTTGGTTCCATCAGAACCATGTGCATCTTCCTGGCACCAAGCAACAGGACTTCCCCTTACCTCTGTTTTATTTTATCCCAGCTGATGAGTCTCATCTCAAGACCTCCTTCCCCATCTGGTCTCTCATTTAGAGGCATACCTTAGTAACCCTCATAATAACTTTCTATTTCCTTCCAGACACATTGGAGAGAAATGTCAGACTCTCTGCAAGTCACTTTCAGCTTCAGAATTATTTCTTACTGATTCCTTGACACAGTTACTGTGCTTCTATGAAACAGGGGCAGGCATTAGAGCCTCCATGTTCCAAGTGAAGAAATAGCTCAGGGAGTTCAAGTGGCATTTCTATGATCACACCTACAGTGAACAAGGAATGAGATAAGATCTGACTTTTGCATCTGCCATCCATCTAACACCCTACCTTACTCAGTGGAGCTTGGTTCTATGAGCATACTTTATATAATTTTGCCCAAACCACCTAAACTCACAATTCTCCTGGTCCCAGGAAACACATGGTGGCTGGCACACGGGCAGCCCCGAGATGAATTGGCTGCCCGTGAGTGGGGAGGGAGCCAGAGAGGGTGGCAGGTGGTAGAGGCTTGTCTGCTAGATGTGAAAGGAGAAGCAGTTATGTGTTTGTGAGCAGGGCAGGAAGGAGGACTTTGCTGACAGCTGGGGTGATGGATGGTGTGGGAGACTGCATGGGGCATGAGTAGTAATGTAATAGAGGGCGCACATTATGGGCAATTACAATTTGAATAAGTTATCAATGGAAAGAAGCAGAGGAGTAGAAAGCTGTTTTATTAACCCCCTGAAGTTACGTTCCTGGCATTTTGAAAAAGTTTATGAATTGCTGTGAATTACGAGCCTGATGACAAACGCCAATGCTGGGAGAATCCCTGATTGCAGCTTCTGTAGCAGGCAGTGTTTTATGGAGACAATTTAAAACAACAGTCTTGTGTATTTTAAAACATCAAAGAAGGAAGAAAAAGAAAGTGCTTGGGGAACCTAGTGAATTTACCTGCCTGTGAACAAACTTTGCTGTAAATCCTGCCTATGATTTTTCAGTTTTCCTCTGTTTTTTTTTCTTTTGATATGTTGCATTTCTCCAGGCTCACTGCCTGGGCCTGAGATGTGTATTGTGTGTTACCTCAAGGAGGGTTTTACAAAGTTGCTCCCTGGATGAGAGTAAAACTCCAAGTGGAGATAATATACAACTACTTTCTAAGCTGCTGCTGTGTGGCAATCTCTCCGCTATCTCTTAATATTTCCAATTCTAGAAGCAAAAGGTTGAGTACAAGGTACACATTCCTTCCCAAGAGCTCTGTTGTCCTCTAACAGACTCTGGTTCTGTCCAGGTAACCCTGTGATCATTTGTTGTCTCCATTACCAAACTGGAGCTCCCAGAAGCCTCCATCTCTGGAGCTTTAGAAGCAGCATTCAGCTTGGAATCAGGAGAAACCTGGCTTTATTTTGAGATCTATCACTGACTGGCTATTCACTTAGTGTGCCACAGAAGCTTAGAGTATCTTTCCCATTAAAAAGGAGGTAAAAAAGCCCAATTGGTAAGGCTGGGTGATAGGAAGCAAGGAAAGCAAGGTACCAAAAGAGTGGGGAAAGTTGCAGAGGAATTTGTGGAGAGGAGACAGTGCTAGAGTGTGAAGTGGTTCTTATAGTATTGATTTCATAATGCTATGGAGATGGAGTTATTTCCAGTTTATAGATGAGGCAACTGATGTCTGAATTAAATTGCTTTAAGAAAAACATGTTGGGAATTGATTTGATCCTGGGTATGTTTGTCATCAAAGCTCATGTTTTCCACCACAATAGGTCTTTGTGTTTACTCTGGTACAGAGTTGTTCATCTCCAGGATTGCCTGGAAACAGGGTAGATGTGATAATTCTGGACTCAACCTAGACCTAAGCTTTCCAATCCACAAGATTTCCCTTGTTGAGAAGCACAGGATGATAGATCCGAAGAGTGCGAGTAAAGCAAAGGGCGGGCTTGCGCATGTGTTCAGTCGACTGTGGGTTTATGACCAGGAGTGAAGGGAGGCGAGTCAGTACTGACCTGGGCTCTGCGATATGCATTATCTATGTGCCTGGGTTGAAGAAGTTTTTCCACCTTAGTATCAAAGTGGTCCAGGGAGCCCAGTGGATGAGGGAGAGCATGTTCTGGATGAGGCATGTTGCAGTCCACACTTTCTGGTTGTGTGGACAGTACCTTGCCATAGAAGAAACACAGGAACTGGGGCATAAAACTTTGCTTGAACTTGACTCCATCACTTATTGGCTACCTGACGTTGAACAAGCCTGTACCTCAGTTTACTGTTTTGTGGGTGGTGCTGAAGATTAATCAAGATGTGGAAATGCTTAGCATAGTGTCTGGACCAACACTCTGCACCAGTGGCGTTGAACCTCTGGCACGTGCGCTTCAGCGTGCTGTTTGTATTACTGCAAACTCTAAGAGGTTTGCCATCACTGCTCTGTAGGAAGCTCACTGCCAATCTCTGCATGTGTGTGGCCTATAAATTTGCTAAGGAAACAAGGGGAAAACTATTTTTCTAAGTGTTCACTCTTGCCCATACCATTTGTGGGAAGAGGGAAGGTATTAGTTTGGAGTGGAAGGATGGGTGTCATGCTCTGGGGCAGAGCTTTCCAAGGTGGAAGCCTCAGACTAATAGTGTTTCTGTCACTTGACAAACTGCTAGGAAAGCAGACTCTCAGGCCTGTACTCTTGCCCAGCTGAACTGGAAACTCTGAGGGCTGGCCTTCAACTCTGTACTTTTGCAACCTTTCTGCAAGGTTTGAGCAGCACCGTATCAGAGGCTTGGAACTCAGGCATTTCAAAAATGCCTCGTAAGGGTAGGATATTGCAGGTGCTGGACGTCAGAGGGTGTCCTGTGTGGTAGACCCCAACTGTTCCAGTGGGCACTGAGGTCATGTTACAATTAAATGATCACTTAGAGGTGGTCACTGTGCAGAGGGCACACAGGCAGCCAATTCATTACCCGAGATCAACTTCTTGCAAATTAAAAAATGTTAATGATCAGTTTTGAAGCATTGAGAGCCTATCAGGGACCACATGCCTGGAATGAGCATTTACCATATGGTGCCTTTGGAAGCTAATATTGATTCTCATTATTTTAAATGATTACAAACGTTGCAGGTGTTTTGTAATAATCTCCATTGTCTAATTAGAACATGCGTGAAACGAGCTAATTCTGCCTGCTAACGAATATTGATTTGAACAGCCAAGGCCTGGTGCAGGGGCAGGATTGGGGCTGTCAGGCCATTACCAGCCAATGCAGCCCCCTTTCTCCCTAAATTACAGGGCATTTTGACAGGTGTTCATCCATGAAGGCTCCATCCTGATCTGGGCCTGTTCTACCCTTTTGTGTCTACTCCCGTCAGGGTAGTAGCTGAAAAATTTAGAATAAGCACTAGTCATTTTGTGACCCTTTTGACTCCTTATTTTTCTTCTTTCCAAATTACTTTTAGCATTCATTTAATTATTTTTTATTTTTTAAATTTACTTTTATTAGTATGTTTGCAGGACATAAGGATTACATTCATGGTGGGGAGTTGGCACATGTATGTAACACACCTTACTTATTTTACTCTCCTAATCTCTTGATTTTCTGCTCATTTGCAAGCAACTCTGTATCTAAATGCTGTTAGGGAAATCTGCTGAAAGTGGACATTACCAGCTTTAGCGTCCACGTACACTCTGTCTATGATAGGCCTGAAGTTGCTTCCTGTCTTAGAATTAGCTCTCCAGCAAGCATGTAAGCTCCTTGAAGATATTTCTGCCATAGCAAAGATAGTGGTTCTATCTCTCATTGCTTCGCATTCCCCCTCAAGGCCTGCAAAGTGCTTTATTACACATTCAGTAAGGACAGCAGTTGTTAGGAGTGTCATTCCTAGTCACTGTCAGATGAATGAACAAAACAAGTCTTCGGGTGATGCTATGTGCTCAGTGAGTGGTTCATATGTGCATACATATTTTAATTGATTAATCAGACAAAATGTATTACACAGTAATTATGGCACAAGGGAAAGAGCTTCTAAGAGAGCTAGCTCCTGCTGAATGGCAGCTCTGAGTCTCGCTGGGAAGAAGGCTGTTAGGAGGTGGCGTGGTAACTGCTGAAATGGTTGGAGTAGCGTTCTGTGGGGGGCTGGAGTGGGAGCCTTGGGTGCAGGGTGAGGTGGTCAGGGAGTGATTCCGGAGCCCAGAGCTGGAGGGCAGACAGTATGTGGGGGATGAGTGCCCATAAAGGAATGTGGGCACTGAGGCCAGAGGCTGTCAGTGGGGTCCAAGCACAGCTGCGTGGCTGTTTGTGGGTGGTGGTGGGCAGAGCAGTGGCATTTGGGTCCAAAGAGAGAAGCAGAGATTGGTTTTTGTCCAGCTATGCAAAGAAGCTAGACTTTTATTCTGAAGGTGAGGGGTATTAGGAGAGCTAGATTTGGATTTTGTCTAACGATTCTCAAAGATTTATATTTCAGAAAAATTGCACTGGTAACACTGTAGAGGTGGAAAGTGGAGCCTGGGAGATTAGGAATGATCTAGGTGAGAAGAGATGAAACTTTAAGCTGAGGCGGAGATGGAGAAAACAATGTATAGAGTGTGAAAGGTTATATTCAACGTGAGAAGATTATCTGATTTTCTTCCCTTGCTATGAAAAAAATTAAAATAGAAAAATTTGGAGACTAAGTAAAACCCCTGAATATTACTCAAGATAAACAAATATACAGTGCATCTTATATGTAGCACATTATGTTTTTATTATAAAAATTAAAGAAAGAAAAAACAAACTTTGTTCCATCCACTATGCCACTACCAGAGGTAACAATTGTCAAGAATATGATATTTATTCTTCTAGTCCAAGCTTTTCTGTGTTTCTTTCATACTTATTCAGAAATGGTTTCTACAATTTTCAGCAAACTTTTCTATTTAATATTTAACATGTAACTCCAATTTATCCATTATTCCTGCTACCTACTATTCTATCATATAAATATACTGTATTTGTCCTTCCCCCCAGTGGTAGATATTTACATGTTTAGCTTTTGAAAATGCTGTAGTGTGGACCTTTTTTGCACACATATCTAAGGACTTTCCTAGGAGATAGCTATATTAGAAGTAGATTTTTTTAATTTAAGGAATATAATTTTTAATTTATTACACACTACCTAAAGCCTTCCCAAATGATTGTACCAATTTAAACCTTCATCAATAGTAGAGAATCTTTTTCTCTGTGTGTTTTATTGCCCTGGCTATCATGAGACTTACGAGTTTTAACTCTGATACAAGGACTTTTCTTTGATTACTGGGGTGATTAAGTAACTTTCAGATGTGTATTAGTCTTAATATTTCCTGCACAGTACTTTCAGCTACTTATTCATACCATTTTGGTCACCTTTTTCTAGATTTGTTGGAGTTCTTTATATATTCTGGATACCAACTATTTTTCTGAAAAGAATTTTATAACATTTGTCTTCTAACTTCTTTGTCTTTTAACTTTGTTCATGGTATCTTTTGCCAGAAAGAAGCTGTTAAATTTTTATGTTGGCAAATTGATTAGTTTGACTCTCTACATGTTGTATTTTTATGCCTTGTTGAAAAAATATTTGCCCATTTCAGTGCCATAAAGATGGTGGGCATTGCCCTATATTTTCTCCTACTAGAGGTAAAGTTTTGCTTCTGACCATTAAACCTCTAATACAGTAGGAATATTTTGTGTGTGTGTCCTGTGAGAGGGAGGAAATATGATTCTCTTTATTTCTTTCCTTTAAAAGCCAGTTGTTTCACAGCATTTATTAACAATCTTTCCCTTGCCCACTGACTTATAGTACTTCCTTTATTACGTACCCATTTCCTCTATGTCCTCATCTCTTTGAGGGCTCTCTTTTCTGTCCATTGTGCTGTGGGTTCAGACTGAGTAAATGTCAAAGTATTTTTAAAAGTTACCACTTTAACCCCCCCCCATGCTAAGCCATTCAATATCATCAGTGATTTTCTTCCCATAATACCAGAGAGTCCCAGTGCTATCACCTATTATTGGGGTAATCTAATCTCCTGGCTGGGGTCCTTGGGATTTACCCTCTACACTATCAGACTATATATATATATATATATATGAACATAAAGTAAAGTAAATCCCTAGCTTTTCTGCCATCTTATATATTTTCTTGAGATAAAAGAAGAGAGGTTTTCATTTGACTGAGGGGCAATGAAAATGTAATAAGAAAACATCTCAGAGATTGTAGACTGTGTAACACTTCAGACCTAGATGTGTGCAGAGAGCACATAAGTGACCACTGGGCTGGCCCTTGGAGAGCTTGCTGTTATCACAAAGGCTCTGGGAAAATGTGAAAGTCAGGCATCTTCTTTTGACTCAGAGAGAAAAGTCTGGTCCACTGAAAGCTTTATGTGATGATATATTCCATCTTGCTTTGTGCTAACCAGCTTCTCAGACTGGGTACCCCTTCCTCCTTTAGGAATGCTGGATTTGGCTGGCTGAAGTCTTGTGTTACTTGGCAAAGAGTATCTATTGGCAACTCATCCATGTTAACACAGTGAACCAGGTTCTTAAACTGGCCAAGGAGGATTTTTCTCTAAGGTCTTGACCATGGAAAACTGATTTCATGCCCTAGTAAAATCTTAGGACTAAAAAGCCTTGCCAGATAATCTTGTTCATCATTTTTTGTTTCTGTAGGTGAGGAAAGTGAGGTAGATGTTCCAATGCTCAGAGAGGCAGCGAAGGTGCAAGAGTTCAAGTCTCTGAGCTGGGAGTGTAGCTAAGTATTCTAATACTAAGCATGCACAGAGCCCTGGGTTCAATTTGCAGAACTGAGAGGAAAAACAAGATTCAATGGCTCTGATTCCCACTTCAGTTTATTTTCTCTCTAATCCTCTCTTTGACTTGAGTGCCTTAGTCTGTGCCGAGTGCTCTAACATAATTCTGTAAATAAGGTAGCTTATAAAGAACAAAAATTTATTCTTCACACTTCTTGGGGCTGGAAAGACTAAGAACACGTTGCCAGCAGATTCAGCGTCAGGTGTGAGTTACTTTCTGGTTCATAGATGATACCTCCTTGCTGTGTCCTCACATGCAGGGGCAAGGCAGCTTTTGAAGCTCCTTTTATTAGGGCATCAATCCCATTTGTGAGGATGATACCTCCTGATCTAATTACCTCTGAAGGCTTCACATCCTAATATTGGTGATTGGGTTTAACATATGAACTTTGAGGGGACAGATGCTTAGATCATATCAATAGAGAAAAAAATGATTTTGAGAGAAAAAAAATTTGCAAACTATTTTGTCTGTGTGTTCTTTCCCTTAGTGACCTGAAGAAGGTAGAGAAGTCTAGGTGTTTGGGAATAAGAGAGTTCAATTTTAGAGATGTTTGTCTTGGAAAGAGGCAATTGGAGATGGGCCCCAGGGGAAGTACAGAGCAGGATAAGATAAGCCTATAATAATCTTGAACTTTTGGTTTTTCATAAAAAAAATACAAACAAAAAAACCCAGTTGAAGTCTACTGGGGAGTTTATATAGGTAAACTTCATTTCATATTTATATTACTTTAAAAAGGTCATTTATAAATAGTTTTAAAAAGTCCTTTCATTCCATTGACCTGTACTACCATTTTGCAAGTCTTCTAACTTCTTTCCTGCTGGATGGTTGCTTGTTAGTGATTACTCATGCTATAGCTTTAGGTTCTTTTGTGACATCTAAAGTTATATACATAGGAAAACTGTGATTAACTAAAACTGTTCAAAATAGGAACCATCCATTTAAAATTGGAATAAAAGATCATCCAACCTGTACCTGTATCTTCAAGAGAGGAAGCCTCATTAGACTTCTGTATCACATCCATTGTGTGTCATTGTGTTCCCTTTATTAAAGCAGTTGTAGAGCCCAGGGTCAAGAGATGGGGCCATATACCCCACTTTTCCATAGGGGAAGTATTGCAGGATGTGTGGTTGCCCCGCTTCCTTTTCCACTTGAAACCCAAAAGGGGCGTTTGTTTAAGATTCTGCCCCATGAGATGGACAAGTCTTACATGCCTCTCTTTGCTGGTTTCTCTCTTTCTCTGGATGCATGGTATTCAGTCAGGAGAGACACAATAGCAAATGATCACTGGGACAATTGTCAAAATAATTGTTCCTCAGCTGTCCAGGCACTTTTGGATAGATGAAGGGCTCTAGGACCAGATTTCCCTGTTTCTATGGGAATAACTTTTACTTTTGACATCTAGTGGAAAGAAAGGAAGGCTTTTTCCTTCCTTTTTTTCTTGTTTTACCATGCCCAAAAGATGTGTCTTTGCTAAACATCCTTCTTTATTACAAGTGACTGTTGTGCAATAAAAATTTAACAAGGAAGAATGTTTATGTGTTCTCTGAAGGAAGAAGACTAGGAACTCTCTGGGGAGGGGTTTTCAGGGTTTTAATTGATCAAGACCTCAGTGCAAAGTAAGAGAACAGAGGTGGTAGCTACCAAGGGAAAGTGAGAATCTACTCTCAGTTGAGACATGAGTAGTGAACACACAATTTTAGGGGGTGACTCCAAATGGGGGGGGTTCAAACAAAAAGTCTTCCCTAGAATCATAAGAAGTGGAGAGAGGATGGTGGCCACCATGCATGTGTAAGACTTCTCTTTTTTGAAAATTAACCATGCAGCCAACATCATCTTTTTGCATGGATCATGACAATAGACCCCAATTGGTTTTTTAAATGTCCGTGGCTAAATTAATGTTTGAAAAATAAAATCGTATGTTTTCTCTTTGTTTCCTCTTTGTGGCTTTTAGGATAAATACAAAATACAAGGTTTGCATGAGTCAACTTCTGCCTATTTTCTTCCTTCATCACTCACTATGCTCCCCACCATTTCCAAATCTTCAGCCATGTTGGCATTAGGCTTCATGTGAAGCTACTTCTTTCAGCCACTTACGTATACTGGTATCTTTACCTGGAATGCTTTTCCCTTCTTTCTTTCCTCAGATCCTGTGAGTATACTCTTTGTTAATCCTTGACGTATGACTCGGGATGGGGTGCTGAGCCATTCTGGTAATCACACAACCATAACAGACAAGGCACTGGTCAACGATGGCACTCCTTCACCCAGTGTAGCTTGTAGAGTTGTTCCATTTGTGCTGGAGACTGGCCAAGTCTGCAGCAACCTCATGCTTGGTCTTCAAGGCAACCTTAGAAACTGGGGGTGGGAACTTTTCACTTAGTTCTAGAGAATGTATTTGAGATGGAAAAGGAACATTTTTAAAATGTGAGTGCCAAGGGAAGGGACAGTTGTTGTTATAGAAATTGCTTCTCACTTTGCTTTTATGCGCTGAGTTGGCGCACTTTAGATGATGACAAGCCTTCAAACTTTAGAAAGCCACTTACTCCCCACTCTCTCAATGTGACCTAGATGTGATTTAGCCAGGGTGACCCGGTGGAGTAATAAGAGATGGGTCTAGATGCCAAGCTCTTAGCAACCAGCTCACTTTTCTGGTAGGGAATTGGGCAAGTCAGAAGGGGATGAGATAGTTCAACTCTAGGCTTCACCTCAAAAGTCTTCAGTGAGCTAAATTTTTATTACTTTCTTCTATTTCAGACTGGGAGAAAGTTGGGAGCACTCTCAGAAGTTGAGTGACTTTAGTCCCTCTATGGACCCGGCCTCCTCCTACAGATCATCTGTTTTAGCATTCACCCAGGCTCCCTCCAAGTAGAAACTCATTCCTCGGGGTAATCAATGTCCCTCTCAGCCAGAACCCTGTTACCAGGGAAACCATTCCAGGCAGCTGACTTTGGCTCATTGAGATGCAGCTGCAGAGCCCAAGGCCTGTGTAAGGGCAACTGTGATCGGAGTGGGCAGTTTTTGGCAACTCTGGAGTGAATTGTACCAAGTGGGACATGGTAATTATGTATTTGTGGCTTTCATTATCTGCCAGTTTAATTGTCATGAATTCATTGTTGTTTCTAAATTTTTATTTTTTTCCTAGACTGCTCAGCAAAAAAGGGAAATTGGTGCCATAGGGCAGGTTTCTTTCTGAAAGAGACAATCACTTGTATAGAAAAATAAATTCAATGATTTAGTGTCATTTGATTGGCCAGAAAGTTTTCTCTAACAGTAGGCATATGACCCCAACATGGCTGCCATGGGCCCTTACTAAGAACTTTGAGTTATGTCCGTATGAACATGAATAGTAAAAAGAGAGCTAGGCTTGGCATGGTGGCCTGCAAGTTCTCTTAAAGAGATGAGACTTACAAATACATGAAAGTCATGGTTCCTTTCTTTTTTAGGTTGTTTCCCTGTTATTAATTTCCAGCTATGGGACTATAGATTTCTGAAGTTTCACTTCTTTTAAAAAAATTTCATCTTTGTACCATTCTTCGTTCATGACTGTTTGGAATCATGGCTTCTGTTATTTTAAGCATAGCTGATACAGAAGGCTCCCAGTGTGTGCATAGGGTAGTTAAGTAGGTGACTTAAATCACTTTACCAAAAAGATTTTTACTTTTTTTCCAAAGGGATCAATACTTGACTCCTTAAAATAGCCAGTTCTTTGAGTAAGTTTACAGTGTAGTAAACATGGTCAGTTTGCATGTAGTTTTCCTCAAAGTGCATCACTTGTATGGTAATAATAATAATAATAATAGCAATAGCTCACATGAATTGAGTGGGTATGATGTAACTGGCAGTATCTTTGATCATTGTTCTTAATATTCATTTTGGGTAAGGTAAAGTTGCATTCCATACCATAATAGAAAAGATGCAAAGAGGGTTTCAGCTCACTTCTCAGGTTAGGACAGATGGAGTTGAGAATATAAAATGGAAATTATGTGTTGCATTTCTGGCACTACAGTTATTGGCTTCTGGAACTTGGAGTCAATCACTTAAACTTTTTAAACATTGGTTTCATATTTATGAAAGAAGGAGAAGAGTGAGTCATAGGTACTTTGAGGACTGTTATAATTAGTAGTGCCAATGAAGAAAGTAGCTAAGATAACATTTACTGAATGCATCTATTAATTACTACTAATGCATCTATTAATTACTATTCTAAGCAACACGTATGAATGATCTCATTTAATCTTTATAGTTATTCTATGGTCTAAGGATTAAATGAGATAATTTTCTGATGAGAAAATTGAAGCACAGAGAGGCTCCATAGCTACTAAGTGGTAGACTCTAACCCATGTCATTTCCTGCCAAAGCACTGCTTGTCACTCTGTGGCTGCTGAGATCCCAGTGATAGACTTGCTGTCATCCCAAGTGAGTATCAGTTGGAGGTTCACTGCTTGCCTGAAGACCATGTAAAGGAACTGGCTTCCTCAATGCATGAGGTCCAAGATTCCTGTGGGGAAGTCCTAGTTTTCACTACAGCAGCCTGTCTTCTTTGAGGAGGCAAAGATAACTCTGCATATGGCTGGTTGCTGCCCAACTATGCTGCTTGGATGATCATCCTCATGTGATCTTATCTCTAGGGATGAATCTGAAGCTTTGGATTTTGTGGCAGTCAGATTCTGTGGCCCTAACTGAGCGTTGTGTCCAAACATCACTGTTGCTTGATAGTATCTTCTGTTGTGCATTACTTAGCAGGGTAGATGAGCTCTGGGACAGTGTCAAGGTCCTAGAAGAATTCATTGGTGAGAGCCAAGAAAATTCAAGAAGGAACTTTAGAGGAATTGGTATGGTCTCCATTACTTAAGTTGTCTCTTATTTTTTGTTTGAAAAATACATGTATTCATTATAGGAAGAGATGCGTCTTCTTTTATACTAATAATTTGAGCTGGTTTATGGAAATGGGTGGTAGAGAAATGAGATTCACTACTGTGTAAATGAGCTACAGTCAATTGTATAGGGCCATTGTATTTGTTTTCCAGAAAGAATTTCTTCTTTAAAGAAAGTGATTTTCAAAGCTGATGTTAAGTTGGATTCTATGACAAGTAAGCAATGTTTCTTAGCCTTGGCTGCACATTGGAATCAACAGGAAGCTTTAAAAAATTCCAATTCATAGTTCTTATCTCCCAGTGATTCTGGTTCTGATTAGCTGCAGACATGGCCTGGATATTGGCATGTTGAGGGCTCCCCAGGTGAGTCTGACAGGCAAGCCGGAAGAGCCAGCTTCATGGGTCGTATGTAGTGCACTGTGCATTGGGTCCTATACTCAGTGTAATGCTTTGCCATTGCCATCTTAAAAATTTTAAATAATTTTCCAGCAAAGAGTTCCATGTTTTTATTTTGTGTCCAGTCCTGTAAATTATCTAGTCAGTTCTACAGCCAGGATTGAGAGTCACTGGACGAGGAAAACATCCCCATGTAAGAGAAAATTCCATATGTGCCAGCTGCTGGTCCTCTTAGAAGCAACGTGTCAATCAAGCAAAGTACCTGTACCCGTGAGAATTGGGATGTGCCTTGGTAATACTGCACCACGTGGAATTTATTTTTTCTTTTCAAGAGACCTTGAAAAATTGATGCCAAGAGAGCTCTTAACCTTGTTCTTAAATTCTGGGTGGGAACTACACACTTGTACTACTGGGCTCAGTGCCAAGGGCCTGGTGTGAGCTCTTCCTTCTAGACGAGCCTCTCTGTCCATGGAGACTTTGGCAGGTGGACTCGCTGCAGTGGCCCTGAGCCCTCCTGCCTTCTCCAGAACGTTGTTCCATCTTCATTTCCCTCCCCTGTCTCTCTTGAATATTTAATCTTTCCTTTTCTTTTGGCACTTTTCCCTTTGCTTGAAAATAACTTTCCTCAAAGCACCACCCTTTACCAAGAAGCTTCCTGGAAAAGGAGCTGCCCTCACGGGCCTCACGTACGCATAAAACGTTGTTAACTCTTTTCAGCTTAGCTTGTACCACCCAATCACCCTGAAAGACCTTTCTGCAAGGCTGCCTGTTCCCTCCTCATTGCAGAAACTGCTTTACCACAGTCCCCATCTTGAACTCTGGGGTTTGCTCTCTGCTACAGATGCTAAATTCTGCAATCCTGCCTGACTGCTAGTCTTTAGGGAGTAGCATCCTGCTATTGTTTTAGAAATATTTTTGGAGATTCTTACACAGTGAAATATTTGAGACAACTACTGGATAGGTATTTATTGAATGAAGTGCATCCAACACTTGTAAGACTTAATGTGCTGCCTTTATTTTCTAACATCAGATGTTTGCTTTACGTCTGATTTAAACACTATTGAGAGATGGTTGAGATTAACCATCAAGAGCATGGAGTCTGGAGTGTTTCTACCTAAGTGGGAACCCCAACATTGTTGCTTACTAATGAGGTGCCTTAATTTCTTCATCCTTACAATGGGACCATAATTGCATCCACCCATCAGGTCGGTGGTAGGCTTGAATGCCTGAGAATAATTGAGTGCTTGAACAGGAGTCAACAAAAGTTAGCTGTAAGTCTGCTTATATGCTTTTTTAAGTATTTACATTTAAGTTTTATTTCCTTCCAAAGCTAAGGTTAAGATAATCAACAGAGAAGTCCAAATCTGGTGGCTTTCTACTTTTGGCTCTCTCAGGTGTGGTTAATCGCTCCAGGTAGTTACTTGGGACAAATGTCTTTTTTTTCTGAGTGTAAAGCATTAGTCCTTTAGCATTTTTCCTCTGGTGCCCCAACTTACCTGACAAATATGTAGTATTTCCTGCAGCAATAATGATTCCCACAGCAGGGGTTCTCAGCTTGTATTCCTCAAGTAACTGGGATCCACAGATTTATTGTCATCTATGTCATTCCTTGTCTGGTAATATTGAATTAATTTTAATATGACTAACAAGAAAGCTTTTAATGCTGGGGAAGCAATAATAC
>PVJX010016618.1:0-39936 GCA_004027295.1 Dolichotis patagonum | reverse complement strand
ATCTAGGACCTTAGCATATATAAAACACTAGCACACAGCATGTAATTAAGTATTAAACTGTCTGACACAGGCTGCTAAATGTAGTGAGAATTTCAGAGAAAAGGGCAATGAGACCTAGCAATGTCAAATAGGACTCTAAGAGTAAGGAGACTTGAACTAGAAAATGAGAAAGTAATTCCTATTTTTGACCTAATACAATGACTTGAATTATTTGGTACACAGTTCAAGGGCTCTCCTTTGAAAAGAAAACAAAAATTCTTATGTCTTAACACATGCAAAATGTCCTTTTACCACCATAGGTACTTCAATTTTATCTCTTAGCATACACACATTTGGGAATTTTTTATACATTATGATAAGTTACATTTCATTTGTACTTTAGCTGAATAGAGGAAAGATAATTTCTTCCCACTGACAACTGTTCAGAGTAATAAGGACTTACTGCCATGTGACTTAGGTTTCCAATATTAAGTCCCACCAAGAGACTTGTTTATATGTCCCAATACATGAGATATATGTTTATATATCTCAGTGTTTGGATTTTTTAGATAAATTACTTTGACTCCTTGTGGAAAAGGTGGAATGTGTAAAAGGTTAATTTGACAGTAGTGGAGACTTTGGCTTTTGTTTTCCCAGTCTCATTGTCTCTGGAACATTGAATTTGCATTTATATACGATGAAAGCATAAGCCTACCATTATTCATTTCCAGATTCACTGTCTTATACTACATGTCATTAAATGGAGAACAGATCATTTTACCCCTGTTAGTCAGATAGCCCTTAGCTGCATCTCAGCATTATATTTTCATCATGAATTTTGGAATTCCCTCCAATGACAAAGACTTCCAGTTGTTCCCTATAATCTGTTTCTTCTTCTTTCTCAGTAGTATAAACCTTAATTTTTTAGTAAGGTAAATAGCTACATATAATAAGGAACCTGTCTCCTAGAATTTTTTGCTACAAGTATAGGTATGCGAGTAAATCCTAGATGTAAGAATTTTTTCTGTTAGCAAAAGTGGTGAGTACAGCTTCAAAGGAGTGTTCCAAAGCAAGGTGGGCAGGTCCTTATTGTGGCTCCCACCTTTCTGTTACTATATATACATAGCCTCAGGGTCTTGTCTTGGTTACTTTTCTCTCATTGTTAAGACAAAATACCTGACTCCAAACATGAAGGAGGGAAAGGTTCCTTTCTTACAGTTTGTAGGGGTTTCAGTACATACTCAGCTGGTTCTAAGGCAGGATGGCAAGGCACAAGGGCAGCTGTTCATGGTGGCAGCAAACAGCAAGTGACAACAGGGCAAAACAGAGAGAAAACATGCCTTCTTCCCTCCCTTATATTGTATGCCAGCTCCACCCTTGGGCACCAGTCAATCCCAGCACTGTACAATGAACCAATCACGAATGCTGGATTCAGCCACCTCCATGACTGCATGAGATTTGGGAGGCCACCTAGACACAAATCATAACAGGACTCTAGCAGCCTGTTGAACAATGTGATGGCCCTTGAGAAGAAAGGCACTCATCAGGAAAGATAAGAAAATGGTACTAATCTCAAAGGTGAATGTAAATAATAATTAGTAATTGTACAGATGTATTTAAGCAGTGGTTGTCATAGAAAAATTAATGATAAATATTTGTTGACTTAGATTCAGATTGAATGGTGATTTGGGGCATAAGGGCCATGTGTTTATTCATATTCACATCAGCACAGTTAAAAGGGACCAGGCTTGGAATGATCACATCTATCAAGACTGTATCAAAGTTCAGCCAAGAGAGTGTTGTTAGCTTAGTGAGATGAAAACTAGAGAAATGTGCTGGAGGGGAGCAGAGGTTGGATCTTCAGAGACCAATCACTGAGGCTGAGAGAGTCAAGGGTCAGGTAACAAAAATCTAAACAAATTAGAGGCTCAAAGAGAAGCATTTATGTTTCTATTTATTGGAGGGTGAGTAAGAATCGTTAAAGATCTGGTAAAATATTTTGGACAGGGTACTTTCTCTTAAATTACTGGGTAATTTGCAAAAGAGGTGACATTCTTGGAATCAAATACATTTTCTTAGATCTCTTTATTCATTAATTAATTTCTTTTCTATTTTAAAGAGCATGCTGTCATGAGCCCCTTACATCATTAGGAGAATGAGGTGGAGGGAATGAAAATAAAAGTACAGTTGGGAATAAGAAATTATAAGCTTCAATGGGAGGATGAGATGAACAGGGCAAGAATTCTCTTTGGAGGCTGAAATCACAATGCCAGATCAGTTAGGCTGTGTGAGGTAACAGGGGGCAGCATTAATTAGGTCAGAGACCTGAGGTGGGACCAACAGACCAGGGAAAAACATAGAATCACTAGGACCTGCGGGCCAGCTCTTCCAGATTCACTTCATTTTTTTCAGTTTGGCTAATGGTGTCTGTCTGTTTTTTTTTCTGTATTAATGAGCATTACTATAGTATATTATCTGTGACATATCTTTAATATGTATTAAGTGCCAGTACAGTGCAGATGTGTAGATATTCAGAAGGAAAGAGCAGATTTTCTTTTATCTAAATTTATTGGTAGAATTTAGATATACATAATGATCTCACTCATCACAGGGAATTTGTATCTGTACATGCTATATCTTTGTTCCTCTTTTTATCTTATTTCCTTTCCCTCCCGTCAAAGCCCCCTTCCCTCTCCATTCACAAATGTTGGTTTCCATTTTATCCTTTTTTTCTCATTTTTTTCTTTTCCCTTCCTTCCCTTCTTTCCTCCTCCCTCCTTCCTAGTTCTCTTTTCCTTTTGAACAGTTTCTTCTTATTTCACAATATTTATTTTACCTTTTGATTCTTATTTACATATTCAGTTTCTTACATCAGAGAGACAATGTGATATTTACACATGCATGTCCTATTTATTTCACTTAAAATTATGGTCTCAGGGTCCAACCATTTAGCTATAAATGTCTCAATTTGATCCCTCTTTATGGCTGAGCAATACTCAATTATACAAAAAACACATCTTTTTTTATTTGTCACTTGATTGACATTTGATTCCAAGATTTAACTATTGCAAATTGTGCTGCCATAAACATGGATATGTATATATCACTGTGATATGATGTTTTTAATTCTTTTGGTAACATATCAAATCGAGAAATAGTTGTGTCAAATGAAGCTTCTAGTCCTAGTGTTTTGAGGAATCTCCACACTGATTTCCACAATGGTTGCACCAGTCAACACTCCCACCAGCAGTGGAGATGTAAGAACAGATTTTTGTAATGCTTTATTTATGAAAGTCGTTTCACTTGTTTAGATTTAAAGAAAAACAGTTGTGTGAGATTTAACAGTCTTGTTTTACAAACATGAATGTATAATGTGGGAGTTGTAGTGAACTCTGAAAATTAAGAAAAATAACAGAAGTAGAAGGATAAAGCATGAATATGAAGCAAATTCATCAGCTAGTATATGTCATTTTATTAATTAGAGACAGGTCAACTGTATTCTTCTATGCACAGCAAAGTACAGAGAATTGAACTGTGAGTCCCAGTTTTATTCTCTGTGAAATAAAGTGAAAGCTAAGGATCATTTGAAAGTGAAAGAATTTGTGAGTGGAAGGATTTGTACTCCCCAAAAGATGTCTTAGTGAAAATTACTCAGTTCAATTCTATGCTATTGACACATAATCAAAGATATTTTCTTTTAAATATTCATTGGCCTGCATTGTATTAGGTAACCAACTTCACATGGTTAAATAAACACAAAAGATGGTTGTTCCAACAAAGGAAGAATAATGCCTGGAAATTAAGCACAGCGATGAAACTGGATTTAGAAAGCCGTAGCAGACACATTTCTGTGTTAGAGTTCCGTGCCTTTCTGAATGGCTGACTGATTGGCCAAACTGACAGAGAAACTGCGTAATATGAATCAGTGTCCACTTTGGCCCAGTCAGGTATAGCCAGAAGTAGGGAGTACTCTGGTCACATAGTAAAATAAAGCTCCCAGGGATCTACTCTAGTATATTCCCAGGGATTTTTTTCGTGATCTAGACAGATACTGTGTAAGGTTAACTACTATTAGTACTCATTCTGTTAGTACTCATTCTCCCCTCCCACCAAAAGATGCTTATTCTCTTCAGTGTGTTCCAGAAGAAAACGGTAAATAAAAACATAAGAAATTTTCATTTACTCTCTGCTCTGTCTTCAAATAACATGTTGCAAATCCTGTTACCCCATGTTATTCTGTAAAAGGAGTAAGATGCTTCTGTTAATTAATTTAGGGTATTTGCTTTGGAGAACAAAGTCAGAATTGAGGATTTGATGCTAGATAATTTTAAAACCAATGCGTAACTAAAAATGGGCAAAATTTTCATAGCAGTTTTAAGTAAGGTCTATGGTGTGTGTGTGGTGTGTGTGTGTGTGTGTGTATGTATGTGTGTGTTTATACCTATTCTGATAATGGGATCTCCCATAGCCAGTTACCTGTATTCAAACAACTTTTCAGGCCATAGTGAAAGAGACAAGAGGGACCAGAGATTTAGCTCAGTGGCTCAAGCGCTTGCCTGGTAAGCCCGAGGTCATTAGTTCAATCACAGGTACAGAGAGAGAGAGAAAGAGACAAGGGAACTAGCATAGAGTGTCTAGCCATCTATCTTGTGGGTATATTTTCTGAAAGAATGAACAATTGGTCTATAGTTTTAGAGAATCTATCTTGCAAAAGAATTCATCAGATTTTGGATTATCTGTGTTTAACACTGAAAACTCACACTACATCTCTATTCTGATCACTTAAAATGAAGAAAGTCAATGCAGAGTTAGGATTTACTGCCCTGATTATATCAGCTGAGGGCTTCTAGAATCTGGATGAAGAACATTTAGGTCAGTGTGCACAGAACTAGTACCCTTAGGCAACCTAAGAGTGAATCTTAAAAGACATGCTGCATGTTTTTCTAGAGAAAGATAAAAAAGACCATCTCTTATTTTTGACATTCACAGATCATCTGTGGATATGAAAACCACTACTACTAAGATTTAAACAGTTCTAATAGCCAGGATTATTTTTGTTAAAGTTAGGAACTGGAGATGAACATGATCTAAATTAACTGCATGTGGGACAGTCAAAGGTACTGTGGAGATACCACTTTAACTTGAGGAAATTATTATGCATCAAGATATATGAAATGACAGTCAAACTTTCTAACTTTCAAAAAAGCTAAAATATGTATTATTTCCAAATAATTAACTGAAAAATTTAAAACCTCATGCATATTTTAAAAACAATGAATTTGATTGTTTTAGAATAGCACAAAACATTTTAAAAATATCTTGGAAAGAAATCTTTCCTCTTCCTACCCTCTGAAATTATTAGCGGTTGAATGCTTTTAAACTAAACTGTTGAACAAAGAGAATATGGTTGTTTTTAAAAATACTGCTTCCTGGATTTTATTTTGTTTTGCATTTAATTCATTCCAAATAAAAATGCCTATAAAATATTAAGATTACATGGGAAATAGTATTTTACTGGATCTTAGCCCAGTGGAATTACAATCAAACTCACAATAGTGACAAGATGCAAGGCAAGGAAAGGATAAAAGGATAACAATTCATTCAAGGGTAGCATCAGTAACAATGCAGTGTGGTGGGCAGCAGTAATTTTACAGTTATCATTTCGGCACATGAAATAAGAGAAGATGCACGTTTTCCTGAATTTAAATGGCAAATAAAAGTAGTTACTTTTTTGTGTTTCTGTACCTGTTTCTGACTTAAAGTAACAGCGTTATACTCCAGCTTTTCTGAGTTGGAGTAACTAAGTAGTATGCTTTTGTTTATCTGATACAGTTCCTCTGGAGATTAGATGTGTGGAGTAAGATTTATTGTCATGGTCTGTTAAGAATGTTTACGATATGTTCCAAAACTTTTACCATTTCTTCATAGACAAGGTAAAAGCTATTAAATAAAAGAAATAGAAATGTCATATAACATCAGAATATATTTTTTCCTTTTTTAAAAATCAGTACATGTTTGTGATAAATGAATGCATCATTGCGAGGAGTTGGTGCAGACACATACGGCATCTTTGTCCTTCTAACGTTGCATCCCCTTCGCTGCATTCCTAGATCCCCTCTCATCTTCAAATAGTCTACCCCCTGCTTCCCACTCTTTTTTCCACTGTGCTCCCTACATTACTTTTACTTTGGGTTTCTCATATAAGAGAAGTCATTCCATATTTAATATTCTGTGCCTCATATTTTTCTTTGCCATATTATGTACTCTCTTTTCTTTCCCTATGCATACTTCCTTTTCTACTCTCAACTCATGGAATATTGAAATTTTATAAAACTCAAATGAAGAAATGAATGGTGTTAAATATAGTCAGGAATATCTATGTTTCTTGACCTTGAGCATATGCAAGCCCTGACATGAGACAATGGTTTCATCATATCAGTTCCACCCAGAACTTCCAGTGCGCTTATAACCAAATTCTTGGCTCAGTAGGCTCACTGCAATAAGAGTTCTTTGCATTCTAACTCCAGCTCTTGGTGGACCACGTGTTATTTTGGGAAAAAACAGCTGACTCATGTCCTTTTTGGAATAAAAGAAAATCACCACTCTTCTCCCTAGACAGGTTTGGCATATAAAGGACTGGAGAATATTGGCAGGCATTGTGGTGGATGCCTCAATTCTCAGCCTCAGAAGTCTGAGGGAGGAAGAGAACCATGAGTTCAAGGCCAACCTGCAGTACATAGTGAGGCCTTGTCTCAAAGAAACCAACCAATCAAATAAAAAAAGATAAAACAAAAACCAAAATGCTTTTCATTAGAAATGCTGTATACTCTCCTAGGTGCTTTCAATTTTCTTGGTATAACAATGTTCATTTATAAGCTATTTTTCAGGAAGGTTTCCAGCTAGGAAGTACATGTGACAATCTTTTAGCTACTCCAGACATGTATACAAGAGAACCTGACCAAAAGGGAGTTCAAGAACTACAAACATGTCTGATATAAGCCTCTAGGTGAAGATACTATGCTTTCTTGTGCCATATTTTCCAGGTAGTCTCACTCTGTAGCTCTAGCACCTGTACTTTAGCTAATCTGAGGCTTTGACCACTTCCTTTTACTTAATCAGCTAATTGGGTCCCAATTGGGTTTTCTGCTAAGGTAGAAAAGAGTGTAACTGAGAGTAAATGGAACTCGGAACAGTGAAAAGAATCTCACCACTGCTAGCAGCGTGGGTGCCCAAAATAACTGGATCTGTTCCAATATTGGCAAGCACTTTAAAAATAAAATAAATGGGGATCAACCAACACTTCATTTGTCACTCTCTCAACAGCCCAAGGCAGAGCTCTGTTTTGCCACTACATTTTCACAAGCAGCCAGTGTTGCCATCACATTTGTTTTCTTGACAGTTCAGGTGGCAGCTGCCTTGCCCTTGGCTCACAGCTTCTCTCAGCTGCATCTTCCAGCCACTGCCTCACAGATTCAAGATTTCAAGCAAAATCAGAGTTTGCATTAGAAAAATATTTAATTGCAATGGAACATATGAATTACGAAGTCCTCCAGGCAGAGATGCGCATAAATAATTCTAAAGAGCTGCTTATCCTTTTTGAGAAAAATTATGTATGCAAAGATTCTGAATTGGCATATGTTCAATCCAGTGAAGTAGTGAAGTGTGTAGTCGTGAGTATAATTAGCTTCCTCACACTTCCTCTAAGGCATTGTACCACTCAATTCCAGTCTCAGTTCTAAGATGAGGTGTGCACGTGTTCTTGGGCAGGTCACAATCACAGTCTTATGAGCAAAATAATTTCTTCTCCTATCATAGTAGTTTCAGATGATTTTGTGATTTGATGTAAAAATGTGTGTGTGAGAGTAGGAGAACTGGGACTAACCAGAGCTGATAACTGTTTACACTGAGTGATGGGGACTTGGAGGATTATCATAATATTCTCCATTCAGGTATTTTAAAAAATATTCATTAACAAAATATTTTACAAGTACAACAAATGTAAAATCACCTTCTGTGTATACTTACCAGCAATCATAAGTCACAATTATAGAAGACAAAATGCAAAAGTGTATTTTGAATAATAGAGCATTAGAACAGTTACATCTCAACAGGCATGTCTTCAGGGTAGCCACTTTAGAATTATTTTATACACATTAATTAAAAATACTGATATAGAATTTCATAGGTTTATTGCAGTGTAAGTCTCAGGAATCTGCATTTTCACTTAGCTCTTCAAGCCTCCCACTAGTGAAAACTGTACCTTCATAAGTCCTCATGGTTGGCATTATTAAACTCTTTTGAGTGTAAGGAGAGATTGCTTCTGCTTAGATTGAAGAACTATTTTCTACAAAGTCTAGGAGTAACTATGCTACAACTGACATAGCCTAATGTTTGTGATTTTCCCTGTCTTGTACTCTCTTAGTTACCAAACTCTGACACAAAATTTGTGTATTAAGTCATGGTTCCTCTTTGTTATGCATCAAAACCAGTGCTCTTAATCTCCCCATGATGTGGTTTTGTGTAGACTTGAACTTGGTCAACTATACTTTTGTTCAGATCTTGCCTGAGAACTCACTAGATTCATTTACTCCACCTTCAAGTATTTGTTGTGTGGCTTTTATGTGATAGCACTCTTTTTGGTGATAGCAGGTGATAGCCAGAGTTCCTTCCTTTGTGAAATTTGTACTTCACAGAGATATAGTTGATACACATTTACTTATAGCAATCTTTAGGCTACTTCCATGTCTTAGCTACTGTGGATCACGCTGCAGCAGATGTGGAAGGCAGATAGAAAGCCTTGGATAATAATGACTCATCTAGTTGTAAATTCTTTCAGTTTGCACCAGTGTAATCTAGCACTGTCATGTTGCCCAAGACCAGACAATCCTACGATATCTAGTCTCTCATAATGTACCAAAAAAGTACCCATGTTACATAAATTGCTTCTATTCTCCAGAATTTATGCTTAGAAAAGCTAGAGAAAAACCTAATCCTTGGTGGTTTCTATCATTGTCTTGATGCTTCTTTTTCATTGAACATGAATCTTTAAAATCCCCGAGAATTGATGTTCCTCTTACTCCCTACGGTGCAAGCTTGTAGTGACCAAACTTGACCACTAGATGGTGGCTGTATATCAGTACTGTGAAACAGTGACAAAGGAAACAAAGAATAAATTAATTCATTAAAGAAACACAAAGTACATGTGCATTTAAAACTCCTTTGTCAAAATATCAGCAAAAGAACAAATATACAAACGGTATCACATACAGTGGTCTTCTTTATTTAATTTTTATGTACATTTTTTCTTGAGAGGATTTTGGCTTATTTTAAAATGGTCTTGAGATGGAGGGCTGAGGGAGAAATCTCACAGGTTCTGCGAGATGGCACTCGAGGGAAATTATTCTTGTGAGCTCAGATTTAGAAGATTATCTGAGGTGGAGCATCTCTACTGCCCCATTTACCTGTGGTCTCTCCTATGATTGACACTCAGCTGACATGGAGAAGGTTCTTTATAAATATTGGATCTTCACTGCATACATTCTTACTGGAAGACTGCAATCTTGAGTTAGTATGATATTGAGAATGTTCCATGTTTTGGGTGAAAGCTACAAATATGATACACTATGACTGTACTAAGCTTCTGTGATACTGGTTAAAAAAAAACTGAGGTTGTGAGTTTTATTTACTAGATAAATTGAATGTCTTCAGTTAGAAATCTGTGTGTTATATTCCATGCCTTTACCTAAAGTGTGACACTTATTCTCGAAAATCACTGTTTCCTTATTGATTCAAATGAGAGGAACAGAAAAGGAAAAGATTAAGCTTTTTCACCTATTGTGGGTTGGTAACCGGTGGTCAATTTAAACACTGAGAGTAGATGACCCACCTGAGGAAATTTGCCAGCATGAAAAGGAGACCCAGAGAGGCAGCAGCAGTGCATGGGTTCCCCCAAGTGTTGCTGTTTGGAGCCATTGGTTCTCCTGGAGGAGCCTGTCATGCTGGTTCCCCTGATATGAACTCAGCTGTTATCATTGGAGGTACTCAGGACCTTGTTGCTGAGAATGGTTGTGGTTCACTTTGGGGAAGTTTTAGTCCTTTGATCAATTCTTCTTGGTTCTGTAGGGGAAGATGTCACACTGGCTTCCTGATATGAACTCAACTGTTCTCATCGTTGGAGGAGCTCAGTACCACACTGTCACTGAGGATGACTGTGGTACTTTTCCAGGAATCCCTGGTCCTTGTTTTGAGTGGCACTTCTTGGCTCCACTACAAAACCCTCAGCCTGCTTGTACAGATCCTTCACCTCAATAGCACAGACTTTCTAACTTCCACTGCTGACCTGCACGCCTTTCCAGTACAGATCTGTGAAACAGACTTACATGAGTCATTGTTGTGGGCTCTAGGTCATCAGCTGGATTCATGCAGATTATTGCCATGGGACCCCTTGGTGGATCTTCTAGGTCTTTAGTGTAGTGGACAGATTTCTTGCAGTTTCTTTGTATTTGACTCCTTGTGTGACCATTATACATAGTGTGTCCTGTATGTAATTGTTCTTCTTGCCACCCCTGACTATAACACAAATTTTCTTGCCATAATAAAATGAAAAAGAATGAGTTCTCTTTCTGATCACACAGGTGCATTCATTTAGTAAGTGGTAACAAATGTAAATGGATTTCATTTATGTTTATGTTTTATTAAAATACCTTTAAGTTTTTACCACTTCTAGGCTTTCCTGGGTTTTCAAATATTGCTTTACCTATGGACTAAAGGAAACTGAAGCCAATTGATGCTTTCAGGCTAAATTCCTAGCGGTGTTCATGTAAGCAATGGGAATTAGATTCAGATTTTAGTTTTGGGTTTTTCATATCTTTCTTACTTATGCCACTGCCTAGTTATGCTAATAGGAGTTCATTAGGAAAGGTGGCTTCGGGGTGAAAAGTAGTTTTATTTAGCACACCTAGAAATGGCATTCTAATAACAATAACTCTCTCAATAGCCTGCTCCTTATTCATGACATAGAGAAGTTCTGTAATTATTAGGCTCTCTGCTCCAGGCCATTGACAATGAGCACATGAGCAGAGGTGTTACTATTCTTGAATGGAGAATTAATAATTAGGTATTTGGGAAAAGGGCAATGCCTTATCAAATGACAATGTGCTAGCTTTGATATTACTTTGTGCAGCAGTGGGAACATTCCTAGCACCTTCTTCTAATCTAAAGATTACTTAGTGTGTTTGCCCTTTTTCTTGTGAAGTATCTGTTCTTTTGAGAAACCACTGTTGGCACATATTAAGAATCTTATTAAAGGTTGTTCACTGATATTTGGAGGGTCCTGCAGCAACCTCCCACAGTATTATCAGGCAAATTCTAAATTTATAAAAAGGGTTCTTCAAAGCCATAAGGAATTGTACTCTCACAGAGAACATTTTTGCCATTGAAAAAAATCTCTGACTCACTCCTTTTCTTCTTCTTTTTTTAGTACCTTGAAATAATATTTTGTGCTTCTTGTCATTCTTTCTCAATTTTTATTTCAAAAATTGAAAGAAAGAGAATATATCCTAATTCATTTTATAAGTCTAGCTTTATTTTTATGCCAGAGACAACAAAGGACACTTCAAAAAGTATTAGAAGCTAATAGACCTTGTGATATTAGATGTAAAAATTCTTAATTAGGTACTAGCTAACTGAATTCAACAGCACATTAAATGACCATAGCTTATGACCAAGTATGGAATGCAAAGATATATGAACAAAACTAAGATGTTTATGTACATGTACCAATTCCTTACTATGAATACAATCATTGTGTACTAAAGAATGTAACTCAAAGTAATAATGACCATTGCTAATAAGGCCCAAGCTAACATCATAGTTAATGCTAAAATGTTGATAGAATGCTTTTCAATGAAAAAAGTTATGTGCTAATTTTACTGATTTTATTAGTGTTATTTGATTTTTAATCTGTTCTTTGCATACATGCACATAAAATATGTTGATCCTATACCTCATTAACCTCAATATATGCTTTCTACTTAGCACTTTTACTCCCTTTCTCTTATCTATTAATAGTTTTCCAAGAAAGCATATTCAGTAAAACTGAGAGTAAGACAGGAATTCTCATTATTGTTGCTTTTATGCAAGATTATATTGGAAATCCTGACCAGATCAGTTAATCAAGACAAAGGAAAAAGAAGCATTTAAGTAGAAAAGAAAGAAGTAAGACTTTCTGTTGCCAGATGTCATAATTTTACATGAAAAACCTGAAAGAACAAAAAATTTACTAAAACAAATAAGAATTCAGTTTTGCTTCAGTATATGAAATCAATATACTAAAAATAAGTGGTGTTTCTAAATAACATGAACAATAAAAAAATCAAGAAAATTCCATCCATATTCAACAGTGGCCAGAAAATGTGAACCACTGATAAAAATTAAAGAAGATACAAATAAATGAAAATATATCCTATTTTCAGGGATTGGAAAATTTCATATTATTAAAATGTGCCTACTACTAAGTGCAATTGAAAAATTCAGTACAATCCTGACCAAATTCCAGAAATTTTCATAGACCTAGAAAAAAATAGTCCTAAAATTCATATAATAGTACTAAAGAACCCAACTAGCCAAAGAAATCTTGGGAGGAAAAAAAGCACATAAACTAAGCTGGAGACATCACCTGACCTGACTTCAAAATCTAATATATTGCGACATTAATCAAATGTTATTGACATAGAGATATACAAGTAGACATGACCTCAGTGACCACAATTAAATCCAAACATTTATGATCATTTATATTTAACAAAATGACAAAAACAAACAGCAGATATAGAACAGTTTCTTCAATAAATGGGACTGGGGAAATTGGATATTCACCTGCATGTACAACTTGCATGTAAGACTTGAAACTACAAAGCTACTAGAAGAAAACATAGGCAATATCTTCTTGATGTTAGCTCAGGCAATTGATTTTTGGATTTGACTTCAAAAGTTCTGCAATCATCAAGAAATAAAAATTAACAAATGCTGGCAAGGCTGCAGTAAAAAGTACAACCATGGTAGATATCAGTATGGAAATTCTTCAAAGAACTAAAATAAGAAATTCCATATGACTCAGGTATCCACCTTCTAAGTATCTTCTTCAAAGTGATAAAGACATCATACTATAGCATACTATAGCAATGTATCAATATCAATGTTTATAGCAGCATAATTCATAAAAGTTAAATCCTGGAAGCAACTTGAATACCAATTAACAGATGATTGATAAAGAAAATATAGTATCTATTCATAATGGAATACTACATGACTATAAAGAGAAAAAATTGGAAATGGGTGCACCTGGAAAATATAACATTGAGTGAAATAAATCAGACATATGAGCTTATACATCATATAGTATCTCTCATTTGAGTAAGACAGAGTAGAAACAAAGAGCACAGTAAAGTTTGACTGGGGGCCAAGGAGATTGCTCTTTTGCACATCATTTCAAGCAAATGTGTGTGAGAAGAGAGGGAAAGAAGAGAAAATAAATAGAATAAAGATATGCATGAATAAGAATGTAATAATCTAAATGAATTTAAACATTATGGTGCATAACTATGAGAAAGTTAATAATATCAGCAAGAGCAAATGAGGAAAGAAGGTATAGTGGAGGAGGAAGAGAGGAGGGAGGGGAAAGGGATTAAAAAAGAAAGAAGAACCAAGCTGCATTATGCACAGGTACCCACTCCCCAAGTAATTGTAAAGTGCATGCAGGGAAAACATGTGCTTAAAAAAGCACAGGAAAGAAAAGCAGAAAAGCAAAAACAAACATGAGGAACACTATCATACTACAGCATTCTGCCCTGTAACGGAAACAGTCAACAGAATGAAGAGACAGCCTACCAAATGGAAGAAAATACTTGCAGAATGTCAGGGGTTAAATTCCAAAATGTTAAGAGACTCAATAGCAACAAAACAAATAATCCAATTTAAAAGTGAGCAAAGGACTTTAATGAACACATCTAAAAACAGATGGATGAGCAACCAGCAGGTACAAAATCTGCCCAGTATACTAATCATCAGGGAACTAGAAGGTAAAACCACAAAGAAATACCACCTCATACCTATTGAAATGATTATTATGTAAATAAAAAAAGAAAGCATTAAAGATGAAGTAGAGAAAAGGGAAATTTTGTATTATTGTTGGTGGGTGTATATTAGTATAGCTCTTGTGGAAAGCAGTGTAGAGGTTCCTAAAATTTAATAACGTAACTGTCACATGACTGAGTAATCTTTCTTCAGTGTGTATATCAAGGAGATAAAGTCAATTCTGTAAGAATTATTGGCATCCCCATTTCATTGCAGCATTATTCAAAACAGCCCAGATGTGAAATCAACCTAACTATTCATCAGGGCATAAGTGGACATGGAAAATGAAATTTGCATATTCAACAAGATAATTTTCAGGTTTAAAAAAGAAGGGAATGTTATCATTTGTGACAAGCTTGGGAGATAATATACAATGCAACATTAGCCAAGTACAGAAAGACAAATACTGTATGATTCACTTACATGTGAAATCTAGAACTCCTGAACCATAGTATCAGCAACTGCTGAGTTTTAGTTACTGGGAATAAGGGGAAATGGGATTAGGTGGTTCAGGTACAAAGTTCCAGTTAGATCAGAAGAATAAGTTCTGGAGATACATTATATAATATAATGATCCTAGTTAATAAGAGTGTATTGCATACTTGAAAATTGCTTTGAACATCTTAAATGTTTTTACTGTACACCAAAACCCTCAATAACTTTATGAAGTGATAGATGTTAATTTGCTTAGTTTAATAATCTCAAAAAGTGCACATATATTAAATATATGTGTATCTCAAAAGAGCAGTCATTTCACAAACATCTGAATAAGTGTATATGGTCACAGGCACAAACATGTATGTGTAGACTTTTGTAATATTCAATTTACAAAACAATACAATTACCCACCATAGTCTGTAATATGGCACCAATACCAACCATACATATGAAAAACACTAGATAAGTCTTGTTTCTTTATGGAGTGACTTAGAATCATTTTAAAAGATAATGGATGAATGTTGGCTAAAATGTTTTGAGGTGATCTCTCACACATTTCTAATGGGAGCACATCCTTCCTGACAATAAAAATGGTTCATGCAATAATCTAAGATTAATGTTTCCTGATCTCCATCATGTGAGCACTTTTCTTTCTTCCTGGGCCTTCTGTTGTATTGTTCCTATGTTTAAATCTTCAAACATGGACTGAAACTTCTGAAATGGTGAGACAAAATAAATCTCTTCTCCTTTAAGTTACAATTGTCATGTATTTTGTCCCAGTCATGAGCAATGTGAGTAAGACAGGCATCTGTTTTGGACTGGGAATAAAACTCAGGACCTCCCATTTGCCAGACAGGTGCTACTGTGCTGAGCTGTATCCCTAGCCCATTGACTAGGGATATTTATCTTTGTCATTTTCTTTCCTCAATACTATTTGAACTTCCTTTCATATTCTCTAGCCCTCACACATTTTGCAAATCTTTGCTCATGCGTCTCAGATGGTTTTTAAAGTTCATCCTTACGTTTGTGCACAGGTCTCTTCTGATCTCAACGTATTTATTTTCTCCCTGTATTTCTCTTTCTCTCTCTCTGAGGACATGAGTCTGACTTTCGGTTGGACATCCTCACTGTCTTTTCTCAAGTCTTTATTTCTCTGATGGGGTGCTGGAGAGGGGACCATGAAAATGGTAAACATCTCTTTATTTATTCTCTGACAGTTGTTGGCTTCTGTGTTTCTTTGCCAAGACTGTTGTTCACCAATATGTTACTTTCAGCATCTGTTTCAGATTCTCAGTAGAAAAGAGATGTCACAGTCATATAGAAACCAGGAAAAAAGGAAAACAAATTTTGGTAAGGAGTTGTAAGTTTCTCTGGCATATGGCAAATACATTTAACAATTTTAAATCACATGAATCAGTTACCAAGATTATAACTTCCATGAAATATCCAAGATAAAAAACAGCTACCAATGAAACAAATTATAAAAGGTCCCAAGTGAAACCAGGATCAGAGTCCGAAAAACTGTGCTATTTCTAAAATGTTTTCTTGCACATTAGATTGTTGTTTCAGATATACGAACTCCTGAAAGACAAAGGAGACACTGATTGTGAGATGTGGGATGACCATGGTATCATTTAGTTCTAATTTTTCTTAATGTAACAAGACCAACTACTTTCTGTTTTGTTTTTTTTTTCTGGTTTCTTTGCTATGACAAAGCATAAGCAAAAGTACTAGGCCGGCACCTGCCACACCATCCTTACCTCATTTTGATCTTTGAGACATTTTTGGTATGATAGCAAGTATTGCAGTACCTAGTATAACAGATAACTGAAGTGTTGAGAAGTCATGTGACTGCTTTAGAAGCAACATAAAGGAAATGAAGCCAGTACAAAGAGGAAATACAGGTACAGCTAAATTTAGTTATAACTAAATTTCCATATGTAGTACTGAGAACATTAGTTTTAGAGATCATTTTTCTTCATAACCATGATAATTGATAAATTTTGTGGTTATTGTTAAAAACAGAAGGTGCCAGCATGGTCTAATCCATTGAGGCTACAATCAATTATGGTATTTGGATTGAGCTCCTCATTTGAAAGGCACAACCTCTGTTGGCATTGGTGCTATATTTTACTTCCCTCCTCCTGTATTTTATTTAGGACATATAACATTGGAAAATGCAGGGAATGGATGAGCAATCAATTTTTATATTAATTAAGCTTATTGGTACATTACGATATGTATAATGGTAATACATATAAATAGGAAATTTGTACGCATGCATAATATAATTTGATGCCTCTTTTTTTTCCCATTCTCCTTCCTTCTGCCCTTCCTCCTTTCCCTATTTACAAGCTTTTGTTTCCATTTTATCCTTTTTAAAATCATGAAATTAAGTTTTAAATGTTGCGCCTTTGAATTTTTCAAATCCTTAGTCAATGTTACATTGTTTAGAGATGTGACACATTTAAAAAATCAGCAATGGGGGTCTTTATTCAAAAGAAGTTGAAAACAGAATCCATATACCTTGACTCAATCATATGATGTCTTTCCTTATGTCAGTATACTGACTTTCCTCTGCACACTTGAAAACATTTGAGAATCTCTTTCTATAGTACACTAAGAAACAGGTGTGGTAGCAAGAACGCAGATGATGGGTGTAGTACTTAGCAGGCAGATTAGGCAAAATCTGCTGAAATTATTAAACTGAACTGTAAGGGTCTATATTTAGATTATTGTAATTCTTGATAGATAGTGTTAACTGACACAAAGTGATTCAAGTTGTTTTTGCACACATATTACTAGTTTATAGTCAGAAGGTGATGGTCATTTTAGGAAAAAAATGCCAATTATTACTACTTATATAGATGTAGATAGAAAAATGATTACAATTCAGCATAGAAAAATCTCATGAAATACATAAACTATACTAAGACATTTAAAAAATTGTTTATAACTTCCAATAGTAAAACATTCCATGTTCGTTGGTAAAATTATGCAGTATTTTCTTTTTTCATTGGTAGTTTCCACTTGTACATGATTGCAAATGTTTGGATATGAAAAATAAGCTCTGCAAAACCTACATTTAAATTTCATTTTAAAACCATGTCTCTTTTACTGCTCTTAAAAATTGTAAATATATAATTGCAGATCACACAAAATGACTGTATTGAAAGCAGCGTGAAATCAAAGTACTTAACTGTTTCCCCTCATGTAAAGCAGAGTACTGTCTCAAATAACAGATCCTCGGAGGGTGGAGCCGTACGTGGAATCAAGCCATCCAGTGCTAGGCTGGAAGCAGTGACGGATGAAGAGGAGTGTGCACCAGAGTACTTTTGAATTCAATTTTTGCCTGGGAGTTCCAGGGCTTGAATGAATGTAACAAGGGGTCCATATCCCCCTCCACTGTGATTCTGCTACCTGGAAGTGATGGAGCTACAACTGCCTGTCACTATGACCACTAACAAAAATGTGTTACTGGACAAAGGATCAACTTATGACAGGCAGGAATGACTTTTATGTAAGCCAAGTACTGTAAGACAATTTGATTGGAAGGGATGTATTGTGTAATAATAGCAATAGCTACTCCTTTTTACATAGAGTCTGTGTCAAGCACTAGATGGGATTGTTTATTATTCTTAGTAAATGTACATGGATGCTATTATTACTTTCAATTTTCTTATAAAGGCAAAGAAATTCATTGAGTTGAAATAAATTTTCTAATCTCACAGAACTATGAAATGAATAATCTGGGAACCCATCCAAAGTCTTTATATTTCATAAATGCTAGCTTTTTTATACTATATGATATAGGATGTTAAGATCTAAAATATATTATTAAGCTACCCTATTATTTTTACTCTTAGTAATTTTCTGAAACTGAAGAGTATCATTGAAATAAAATCTTTTATAGTGATTTTCCTGAGTCTTTGATATAGTACATTTTAGTAAATACCTCACTTGTCCAACAACCCTGAAGCTCAGTTTTATTTACTGTTAGGATGGCTATAACCTTTCCCCAAGACCAGAGACCTTGGTGAGTTAAATAGGTTCCTTTATGTGTAATGCGCCTTAGAGAGAAAAATAACCTTGTCCTTCAAGGTTTTAGAACTGCTTTACGTTCACAAATGAAAACCTTTAGAAAGTTTCTATCTTCAGATCTGTTGTGCAAAGCTAAGGACCCCTGGCTATTCCTGCCATGTTGTGTATCTCCATGGGCTTCTGTAATCCCCATAACCTGATATGTTATCATTGCAACGCCTTTTCCTCACCCAATGTTTCTAACAGGGATAGATGTGTTTTATCACATGCTATTGAAAATCTTTCAGCTATGCCTCACAGGATTCCTAATTAGCAACTTCCCTTCTTACAATTTAAACCTAAGAAAAAGTTCCAAAATGCCACACACTCAGCTAGCAAGATCGTATCTGTGCACTGACAGAGGTCAAATAATCACAAGAGACTGAAGCATAACCCTGCCAATTACAGAAAGGACATTTTATACATAAAGATAACTGGGATTTAGATAATGACCAATTGCCAAATTTAAAGTCTGTTAACAGTGAGAAATTTTTCAAAAAAGAACTTCTAGCAAGATCTTTTAATTTAAGATAAAAATTTGGGATAAAATGCAATCAGTATTGAGTAGTTACTGAGCAAGGAGGTTATCATCATCTGCTCAGTGCATCATCTTTTATTACTCTATAACTGAGCTACAGTTCAAATATTTGGAGATGGTGGGCTAATGGGAAGAGCCCCTGTGCAGGCTGAAGTCTTAGATTTCAATATCAGTTTACCATGTATTAATACATAAAGAAAATTCCTTACCTTCTTTGAGCTTCAGTTTACATTCTTATAAAACACAGACCATAAAATCTGTCTTACCTACTTGTAAGCTGTTGTGAAGATACAATGAGATAATATACGGGAAGCACTTTGTTAATTTTGAGATTCTATTAGTGAAAATGCTACATAATTTGTGGATCACAGTACAAAATGAAAACTTGGAGTATCTGTTAAAAAAAAAAAAAGAAAACTATTAGGAATTTTGAGATGATACCAGCAGAGTGTTAAGCCCAAGACAGGCTCATTCTGAGCACAGGCCCAATTGGACTGCACAGACTGTTTGCACAGGAATCCATCCCTGAGTACAAAAGGGTGTCCATTATGACTTCTGTAGCAAAATTACCTTGTCTTTTAGCTGCCCTTTTTACTTGCAATGCCTCGATCCTTAGAAGTGTTTAGAAATGAAACAGGTAAATAGGGAGTTATACTTAGTTAATATTATTATCACTACTCTCTGGTACATTAAGGGTTAGACTAGCTTGATGCAGACGGCTCTGTCTACTGAGACACAATCATTAGTAATGCTGAGTCTTCCTGTGGGAAACTGAATTATGACTTTTGATTCTTAAACTTGAAGAAGACAACCTACTTTGGGTGAGGAATTCTTATACTTTTGTCCAGCCAACAAACTTTTGTTTAGGAAGGAGTGTGGTAGGTGCTTAGGAAATTCCTGTTCAGCTTTGTCTCCAAAAATAGTTGGACCTTCCCCAGGGAAATCATTATATATTCATTTGTGACCAGGGCTACACAAGTCTCTAGAAAGTTGTGATATAGACACAGAAATAGATAAACTAGAAATAGAGGAAATCCAGTAAGTTAATACCCTTATGGTGTGGCACAAAATTGTCTTTCATAACCTGGGTTTCTTTCAAGTTTTCTCTCAAATACAATTTCAAAATCTTCTTCTTTGTCAAGAAATTTATTCTTACCATTTAGTAGAAACAAAAAAAGACCTCAACCAAATAAATATTTATTTTTAAAGCTTCATTTCATTATATGAATTTATAGCCCTTGAACTTCTAATAACTGTGCTTTCCTCATTACAGTTTTACCTCTAAAGTACTATATATAGAGACCCTTTTGATTCTTAGGAACTGCAAAAGGCTAGCTGTGCAAATCTGATGTGTTACTCTTAATCTACCAATCAGCCAAACTGTAATCACCCTCCAGCTTGTTTTGGAGGAGCCTACACTATTCACCAGCTCTAAGGTGTTTGATAGCTCCAAAGAGAATTAAAACTTTTAGTTCTTCAGTTTTATAAATCTGTGCACATCTCTGGATAACATTTTAGAGCTACCCCAAAATAATGTTTTACTGTATTTTCTGCCATGTTACTCCTAGAAAGCAGCATACTTACTGATTACAAGGCAAAATCAGAAGAGATTGGTCAACAGTGACAAAACCAAAAAGTTAAAACAAGAAAACCATGTCCTGGTATTTGCATTAAGAAGATCAATTAATCAAACTCTTAATTGTTCAGATCAACCATTTACTTATTTATTTATTTTCCAGGAAAGTGGCTTCAAGTTCAAGATAGCTTTGTTAAAAATTGGCAAATAGAAATGTAATTGCTTGTTGTTAAATCTAGATAATTATGAATGCATTATAAATATTGTCATAACCAGAGACACTTTGCTCTACAATGATCTCTACAATGATCTCTACAATGAAGCTCTACAATGAAGCTATTCTTCCTAAATACAATTGTGCATTTTTGATCAACATCTCCCCAGTACTTTCTAATCCCCTTAGATTCTAGTAACTATTCTTCTACTCTTTGTTTCTATGAATAGATTCCACATATGAGTAGCATCATGTTTTATTTATCTTTCTGTACGTGGCTTACTTAGCACAGTGCCCCCCAACTTTATATATTTGTTGCAAATGACAAGATTTACTTATTTTTTTGCAGGCAAATGGTGTTCCACTGTGTATATAAACTATTTTTTCTTTGTCCATTAATTTGTTGATGGATACTTAAGATTGATACCGAATATTGGATACTGTGAATATTGCTTCAATAAAAATTAAGATTTTTGTTGCTATCCTGATTTAATTTTCTTTGGCTATATACCCAGTAATTGTTTAATGGATCCTAGCTGCTCCTAAGGCAAGGTCTCTGCATGTGGAAGTTGTAGAGATACCACATTTAAATTTATCTTCAAGAGGAAACTTGATTTTTTAGCTGTGAATTATGAAGTTACTATGGTTTGCACTTCAGTACTAGATCTGCCATTACACTTGGATCAAGATTATCTCCTTTCCAGAGAGCTCTCAGCTGGGTATTATATCCTGGTCTTTTCTATCCAGTGTAGAACTTCAGTAATAGATAATCTCTGTTCTAAATCACCATGCTTTGTTAGCCTTGAAATTGTTAGAATTTTATCACAGGTTATGGTTCTCTCAGATCAGTCTTGATATCTTCTCTTCCTTTCACAAATATCAGGTCTGCTGAGTATTCTAAAAACTTTTTGTGCTCAATCTGAAATCTCTTATTTTATCTTTATCTTTCATGGGAATTACCCTAAAATAATCCATTTAATTCTGAACAGACTTAAAAAGAATCCATGGCAGATTTAGCATAGACTTGACTCTGTCATCTATTTTTGAAAAGTTCCACTGTTTTACTGACCACCTCCATGAAGCCTGTGAGACCCAATATCTTAAGTAGGATCTGACTCCTCTCCATCCTCAGACACTGCCTCAAAGTGAAGAGTACAGTATGTAGTTTTCCTGACATTTGCCGAAGAAGCAGGTGGTATCACCAAGTAGGGAAGTAATGCTTTTGTGATGTGAACTTTTGAGTGGTGGAGAGCAGGAGCCAGCAGAGAACCAGAAAACAAGCTATTCTTCCATCTTTTTCTGCTGTGTTAATGGGAAACACAGTAGTTCATTTTACATTTCTAAAGCTACCCAGGGAGACTGGGCAGTCATTGGAGCTTACTATAAAAATATGGCCAGTTCAGTAACATGCTCACTTATACATAGTCTTATTTCTTTAGTGTCCTTCATGGTACCTTTACTTAATGGAATTGCTCTCAGTAAAATGCTATCAGTAAGTTATTGGATTAGTTTTCCAGGGAAACTCAGCTGAGACAGACATCATTAAATAGTTGCCATTATTATTGTTATCATTACACCTACCTAGAACTCTTCAAGTCACTGTTTTATTCAGAATATATTGCTATGTAAGTCAGAGTAAAATTTGTTATAAAGCAACAAAATATGCATAACATTTTAGAGACATTTTATCATTTTTAACAGAGGGATTCAAAGATAACTTCAACCAACTAGCTATGTTTATATCATTTATTCTTAGTTTATTAGGCAAATTGCATTATACTGTGACTGAAAATTTTATTAGTAGATTTTTTTTAACAGTTTGCTAAAAATTATATTCTCTGGCCACAAGGTAATAAAACTTGAAGTTACTTTAAAAACAAAACTATTTTTAACTTTGTGACCAGTTAGAAACATAGAAGTACTCCCTGCCCCATAACCTGCGACAAAGGGGAAACCAACACCTATAATTATGACAAAGAAAATAACAATAATGGGAATACAGCATATTTAAAAATTGCATAGGAAGTGCCCAAAGCTGTAATCAGAAGCAAAAGTCATAGTCTTAATGCTACTATTGTTATACTTGAAAGGATACAAATAAATGTGCAGTGCATTAACTCAAAAAATTGGAAAAGAATAAAACAAAAGTACAAAAAGCTATTAACAAAGGGAAAAGGAGAAATCATGAATTGGGATTATAAAATCTTAAAACAAAGAGACAGACAAGGCTCCAAAGGGTTTAATCACACACACACACACAAATCTATAGGCAAGATACACATAATTATGATGAAGCAAGTTGGTAGGATAAGCATCAGGATGGAAGAGATTAAAAAGATTAAAGCCCCTGAATCATGTGCAAAAACGTCTATGGTAAAAATAGTTGCAGCAGCCAGAAGGTTAACATTCTAATCAATTATAAAAATAATCTCCCTATGTCTGTCTGAAGCACCTTGTGAATGACTTATTTTATTTAAAGAAAAAAAAAGAAAGAAAAAAAACAAGACAAAACAGAAAAATGGGTAGAGCTCATACATAGATCTGAAGAAAAATATTAACACTAAGAAATTACTAGTTGATGAGTTACATATGTCCTCTTAGAAATAGTTGTTCAAGTTACAAAATAAAATGATCAAAGGTAGACAGATACTCAAACATTCACAGTAAAAACCGTTCTGTTATTAGTAGATTTTTATAGCAATTTTAATTTTAGATTTTCTACTTTTATTCCATTTACATATGTTTATTGATAATAAGTCTTCAATGTCTGAGCTTAGAGTTTAAGCAATTTATCTAAACATTTGAGGCTCATTGGGGATTGCTGAACATTGAAATAACATGATCAGAAAGATGGTAACTTGATGTTTTATAATTTCAATAATAATCAAATCAGAATAAGAAGAATTTCCATCTTTTCAAACTTTAATAATTTTTGCATGTTGGGAATTTTGTATCCTATTCATACAGAAATAATATATTATTACCAATGGTTTTAATCAATAGTTACTATAGTTTCTATAGTTACTGTACTATAGAAAAACCAGAACTAATCCCATTTTTCCATATTTCAGTACCTGTTATTGAACTTTTTATCTTCCTAGTCTCCAGAGACCACTGTACTATTTCATTCTTCTACAATATTGACTTATTCATTTCTACAGATGAGTGATAAAATGTGGTATTTGTCTTCTCTTGTCTGATTTATTTCACTTAACAGTGACCTTCAATTCCATCCATTATAATGCATATGGAAGGATTTCATTCCCTTTTGTGGCTGAACATTATTCCATTTTGCATATCTGCCATGTACATTTCTCTTCATTCATTCACTGATGGGCATCCATACTGATACTGTATTTTAGTTATTGTGAAGGTGTTGCAATAAAAATGATAGGGCAGATTTCCTTCTGGTATAACAGTTTCATCTCACTTTGATACTCCACCCAGCAGCAGAATTACTACATACTATTATAGTTCTATTTATGAAAGTTTTTTGAGAAATCTTCATACTATTTTCTGTAGTGGTTATATTAATTTACATTCTCACAACAGTGTATAAGAGATTCTCTTTCTCCACATTTTCAATAACATTTTTATTTAACTGAGTTAGAATGATATTTCATTATAGTTTTATTTGCATGTTTTATAATTAATAAGATAGAATTTTTATATACGTATTGACCATTTATTGGTATGTTGCTTTTTAGAGAAGTGTTTTTAGTTTTTTAATATGATTTTAATTGGTTTTATGCTTTGTATTGTTCAGGTTTTTGACCTACTTGTATATTCTGGATATTTATCACTTGTTAAATGAATAATTTGCAATATTTTCTCACATTCTGTAGGTAGTCTTGAATTCCGTTTTTCCTTTGCTTCTTGGTTTAATATAATTTCATTTGTCTATTTTTAAATTTGTTCCTGGTGTCTTTGAGGCCTTATCTTTTAAAACCTACACTAATGTCTCAGAGTTCTTCCTTTATGTTTTCTTGTAGTAATTTTGTATTTTTTAGATGAGTTTGAGATGAGTATTTTTTTTTTTTTTGAGATGACCAACCTATATTGGATAGGCTGGTCTTGAACTCATGCACTAAATAATCTTCTAGCTTTATTCTAACATGTAGCCTCACTGAAGGCACACTGAACCTGAAAATTCAGTTTTAATTTAATTCTTTGATCCAGTTTGAATTGATTTTTATTGTATAATGAAATGAAGGAATCTAATTTCATTTTTCATTTTTCTGCATATTTCTAGCCAGTTTTCCCAACATCATTCATTGCAGAGACTGCTTTATATTAGTGCTTTGATACAAAAATCAATTGCCTATTATGAGTGTGGGTTAATTTCTGGGCTTTCTATTTTGTTTTATTGGCCTATGTGTCAATGTTTACCTTAATACCATATTTTTTGATTACTACTGCATTGTAGCATGTTTTGAAGTCAAGAATTGTGAAGACTTCTTGAAGGATCACTTTGAGTATGCTGGATCATTTGCGATTGCATACAAACTTTAAAATTGTTCCCTTTATATGTATTAAAAACATCAACAGTATTTTTATGAGAATTGCATTAAATCTATAATCATTGTGTATAGTATGGTAAGTTAAATAATGTTTATTCTTCTCTTTCATGCACATGGTATATCTTTCCATTTTTATATCCTCTATAATTTCATTGTAGAAATCTTTTACTTCTTTGTTTTTTAAAGTTGATTTTATCTCCTACAACTTTATTGGATTTTTTAAATAAATTCTAATAATTCTTTGATGGATTATTTAGACTATTCTGTTTATAAGTTTGGGTCACCTACACACTTGTATAATTTTATCAAAGACCCTTTCATAGTTCCATCTATCAGGATTCCCTGCAGTGAGTCCCCAGTCTGCTTCCAAGTGTTATAGTGCACAGCAGAAAGAATGAGCAACAGACAAAACTGGGGTGCAGCAAGGATCTGGTTGTTTGTGGGGGACCAAATGCCATGCAACATCTCAGTATTATTCACTGAGGAAAATGGTGAGGGATTCGCAGCTAGATATGATAGACAAGTGGCGAGGGGGCAAGGCTTGCAACAGGGAGCAAAGCATTATTGCAAGGACGAGGACAAGAAGAGGAGGCAATAAGGAAGCTTATTCCCTAGGTGCTTTATCATCTTCAGCACTTCTTGTATTGTGCTGTGAGTGCCACAGCAGTCACTAGCCCTAGGGCTTCCAGCTGTGACCAGAAAACAGCAGCGAATGTCTGTGTTGCAATCTGCTCTAAAGAGTAGGACAAGGACAACCTTGGCTGTCTTCTAGATTCAATTTATAATTTGTGGTCCCCAACATGATTTAACTTCTTCCTATCCAACACGGATGCTCTTTTTCTTGCCTAATTGCTCTGGCAAAGACTTCCAGGATCACATGAAATAATAAGAGTTGTGAAAGTGGAATCCTTGTCTTTTTCTTACAGAGTAAAACTTTAGGAGATTGGTCTAGACATGAATGGAATTCATAAGGTAGAATAGGTATCAAATATGAAAAGAGTTTGACAGCTGGGTAGTAATATTAGAGTAGCTCCCCCTAGAGGTCGGTAAGATTATAAACAACTCTTAGAAGCAACTAAGAGGGAAGCTGGAAGAATTTAGTGGTACACCCTAAGGATTAACTATAGTTGTACAAATACTTTTGATTCCTTAGTAATGAAATGAAACTAATAGGATATGTAGTCCAATATTTATTAAACACCTGACATGTGTTCATGAAAGAAATTTTATTTACGTAATTTTATTTACCGCATTTAATAAGCCACAAAGTGTGAACACTTTTCTCCTTTTGTGGATGATGAAAATCACAAAGTATTAACTGCTCAGTGTTGCACACTTCCATTTTGGCCAAGTTGGAATTAAATCAGAGGATCTCACTTTAATACCTCTGTATCCTTCACCTATAACGTAGTACCTGTTACATATACTGACCTGCTTGGCCAAGAATCCAGTTAGTGTTAAAGACACATTGGACCACAAAAGGCAGCCAATTATCCAGGTATCAGAGTTAGATGGAGACTTTTTTCTGTCTTTTCTTTTTTCTCACAGTGATGAGTAATGCATATAATAAGCAAATAAAAATAGGTTATCATGCACGGCTTCACTGAACATTGAGGAAAGGCTTTCTTACTCCAGAAACAAAGCATTTGAATAATCCTGTACTAAAAATGCAAGAGCAAATTATATACAGCAGTGATACACAGTTTCTGGATCCAAGTCCATTCTTAGCAGGTGATATTTGTAGGTCTAATTTTGTTGGTCTTTTTGAATGCTTAGTTTCTGGAGCCATTTCTCCTGCAGCACCAGGACCATTGCTATGGATGACTCTCCTGGTGTCTTTACTGTGGTTATTATGTGACTTTGCTGAATTTAGGAAATGTTCTAACCATGAGTAAAATTGTTTATGGGCTTGACAGTACAGCTTTAAGGGAGATGAAATAATTTTCCATGGCATCATACTAAATCTATTTTTACTAAAATAACCAAAGAGTTATTAGAATTAAACTGGATTCTTTACAGTATAATCTTTTTTTATTCATGAAGTCTTTGCCTATACATGTTTTCCTTTTAATTTAATTTAATTTAATTTAATTTAATTTAATTTAATTTAACAGTTTTAAAGAAAAAATGCAAAAAGGACAAAATGCAAATGAGACAAACAACAACAAACCAAAACAATAACAATATAGGTTTTCAAAACAAGATGATAGGAATTTGACAATGGCTTTTATATTGCACATTGTTATATGTAAAAGAATTGCTTACATTATCAGATATAGACATGTAAAATTGATCTAATCAATGAGTATGAACTGCCATTTTCCAAAACCTAACACAATTAGTAGTATAGTCATCTTAGCTATCTTATGTATATATACAAATTTGTATCTTTTCCATTTCCTTTCCTTCTTTTCTCCTTTCCTCTATCTCAGTTACTTTTCCCCTTTGACCAATTTCTTATCCTTATACAATATTTATTGTAGACTTTGGATCTTATTTGCTCCTTCAGTTTCTTGCACTAGGGAGACAATATGCAATCTACACATGTGAGTTTGATTTATTTCTCTTATGAATATGGTCTCAAGTCCTATCCATTTACCTATAAAATCCTTGATGAGATCATTCTTTATAGCTGAGTAGTACTCCATTGTATAAAAATACCATATCATTTTTATCCATTTCTTGGTTGATGAGTATTTGGGTTTTTCGCCCAGATTTGCCTATCACAAATTGTGCTGCTGTATATCACTGTGGTATGATGTTTTCAGTTCTTCTGGGAAAATGCCCAGAAGTGGGATAGTTAGGTCGAGTGGGACCTACAATGCTAGCTTTCTGAGGAACATCCAGACTGATTTCCACAGTGGTTGTACCATCCTACACTCCCACCAACAGTGCAGAAGAGTTCCTTCTCCCCCACAGCCTCTCCAGCATTTGTTATTTGTTGACTTCTTGATCTTGGCCATTTTTTCTGGAGTGAGATGGAATCTTATTGTTGTTTTAATTTGCATTTCTCACATGACAAATGATAGTGAAAATTTTTTCATATATTTGTTTTTCATTTGTATTTCATCATCTGAGAAATGTGCATTCCTCTCAGATGCCCATTTTTAGATTGGGTCTTTGAATTTTGGGGGCTTGATATTTTTAATATTTTATATGTTCTAGATAAAAATCTTTTGTCTGAAGGACAATTGGTTAAAATATTTTCCCAATTTGTGGGTTTTCTTTTCACTCTGCTGGAAATTTCTTTTGATGTGCAAAAACTTTTAATAAGATGAGATACCAGTGGTTGATATTGGGAAGTATTTCCTATATGGTTTGATTTTTATTCATGAACTCTCTGGCTTCAAGATTTCTACCTAATTTGTCTTCCAGCAGATTTACTGTTTCTGTTTTAATATTTATATCTTCAATCCACTTTGACTTTAGTTTAGTGCATGGTGATAGGCATGAGTCTAGTTTTAGTTTTCAGCATATGGAAAGTCAGTTTTTCCAGAACCACTTATTAAACATGTTTGGCCCCTTTATTGAAGATAAGCTGGCTCTGAGTATGGTTGTAGCTGTGGCTGTATTTTCTTATCTATTCCATTGATCTTCAGGTCTATTTTTATTCTAGTACCATGCTGATTTCATCACAGTAGTTTTATAGAATAATTTCAAGTGAGGATGTGTGATTCCTCCTGCTTGCCTTTGTTACCTAGAATTCTATTCTAGTTCTCTTCTGCTTCCAGATGAATTTTAGGAATGATTACTATATATCTGTGAGGTATGCTAATGATATTTTGATTGGGTTTGCATTATATATGTATAACAATTTTGGAAGAAAGGCCATTTTCACAATGTTTGTTCTTCCTATCCACTTACAAGGTATGTTTTTCCATTTTCTGAAATCCTCTCCAATTACTTTTTTCATGGTATTGTAATTTTCAATGTATGTATCTTTTACTTCCTTTGTTAGATTGATGCATAAGTATTTCATTTCTTGGATGCTACTGTGAAGGACATGGTTTCCCTTATTTCTTTCTCAGTGACTTTGCTGCTTTTTGTAAAAGAATGTTATTTATTTTTGAGTGTTAACTATGTATCCAGCTATATTACTGAATTTAGTTATTACACCTAAAAGTCTTCTGATGTAGTTTTTGGGTCTTCTATGTAAAGTATCATGTCATCTTCAAATAATGATAATTTAACTTCTTCCTTTCCTATCTTTATTTCTTTTATTTCTCTCTCTCTCTTATGTCTAATTGCTTTGGTTAATGTTTCCAGAACTGTATAGAATAAGTGGTGACAGTGGATATCTTTGTCTTGTTCATGATTTTAGGTTGAAACTTTTCAGTTTTTGTTCATTTAGTAAGATGATGGCTATTGATTTATCATATATGTCTTTTATTAGATTGAGATGCAGACCATCTATATCAATTTTCCATAGGGTTTTTATCATGAATAAGTGTTGGATTTTGGCAAAATTTTTTTTCTGAATCTACAGAGATGATCATGTGATTTTTGTCTTTGACTCTACTGATATAGTGTATTATGACTATTGATTTCCATATGTTGAAACACCCCTGCATTCCTGAGATTAATCCCACTTGATCGAGGTGTGTAATCTTCTTGATGATTTGCTACATTCTGTTTGCCAATATTTTATTGAGCATTTTTGCACCTATGTTCACTAGAGGAATTAGTCTATAGTTCTCTTTTTTGGTTGGGTCTTTCACTGGTTTTGATATTAGGGTAATATTTGCTTTCAAATATTACCCTAATGAGTTAGGGAGACTCACTTCACTTTCAATGTAATTGAAGCTTTTCAGGAGTGTTGGCATTAAGTCTTCCCTGAATGTCTTATAAAATTCAGCATTGAATCCATCAGGACTCAGGCTTTTCTTTGTTGGTAAGGGTCTAATTACATTTTTAATTTCATTAACTGAAATTGGGTTATTTAGCAGCTTTACATCTCTTGATCCAACTTTGGTAACTCATAGGTTTCTAGGAATCTGTCCATTTCTTCTGTGTCAGTGAATATCTCACAGTAATGTTTTTCTTTTCTTTTATCTTTTCTAAGAATCTGTCCATTTCATCTGTGTTGTTGAACCTATGAGAGTAAAGGTTTTCAAAATAAGTGTTGATGATCTTCTGTATTTCCAGAGTCTATAGTGATTTCACCTTTTTTATTGCTTATTGCATGAATTTGAATTTTTTCTTTCCTTTTTGTAATAAGGTTGGCTAGGGGCTGATCAATTGTATTTATTCTTTCAAAGAACCAACTCTTTGATTCATTGATTCTTTGTATTGTTTTCTTAGTCTCTATTGCTTTAATTTCTGCTCTAATCCTTATAATTTCCTCCTTTCTTTTGGCTTTGGGCATGGATTGCTTTTCTTTTTCTAGATGTTTATGTTGTGACATCAGATTGTTTATTTGTGTTTGTTCTGTTTTCTTAATGTGGAAACTCAGTGCAATTAATTTTCCTCTGAGGACTGCTTTCATTGTATCCCAGAAATTATGGTAAGTTGTATTTGTATTTCCATTTGCTTGTAGATATTATTTAATTTCTTCTTTAATTTCCTCTGTGACCTACTGAGTGGTCAGGAGTGTCTTATTCAATTTCCATGTGTTTGTGGGGCTTTTGTAGTTTCTTTTATCATTAATTTCTAGTTTCATGGCACTATGATCAAATAACATGCATGGGAAAATTCCAATTCTTTTGTATTTATTTAAATATGTTCTGTGGGCTAGTATATGGTCTATTTTAGAGAATATCCCATGTACTGTTGAGAAGAATTTATATTCTGATGCTGTTGGATGGAACACTCTGCATACATCTATCAAATCCATTTGTTCAAAGGTGTGATTCAGTTCTGTTATTTCTTTGCTGATTTTCGGTCTAGTTGATCTGTCCCTTTATGTCAATGGTGTGTTAAGGTCTCCTGTTATAATTGTGCTATTGCTTATTTGATTTTTCATTTCTGTTAATATTTGCTTTGTATAGATGCTCTGGAATTTGGTGCATATATATTTAATTATTGTTATCTCTTCCTCTTGGAGTTTTCCCCTAACTAGTATGTAGTGACCTTCTTTTTCTCTTCAGATCATTCTTGGTTTGAAGTCCATATTTTCTACAAACAGTGTAGCTACCCCTGCTTTTTTTTGGCTTCCTGTTGCATGAAGTATTATTTTCCAACCTTTGACTTTCAGTCTATGAGTTTCCTTTGGGTTAGATGGATTTCTTGTAGACAGCATAGTGTTAGATGTTGTTTCTTGATCCATTCTGCCAGTCTGTTTCTTTTGATTGGTAAGTTGAGGCCATTTACTTTAATGGTTATAACTGTTATATATTGGTTTATTGTTAACATGTTATCTTCTGCTGTTGTATCTTTAGTTTTCCATTCTATTTAACTGTCTGCCTTGCTTAGTGGTTTTTTCCTATGTGTATCTAGAATGTCTTTCAGTATTCTGTGCAGGATTTCTTTGGTGTTCATGAAGTTCTTCAGCTTTTCTTTGTCATGGAAGTATCTTATTTCTCCATCGATTTTGAAGGACATCAATTATGCAGGGTACATCAGTCTGGGATGGAAGTCATTTTTTTTTAGGATCTGAAATACTTCATTCCATGCTCTTCTTGACTTCATTGTTTGTGTTGAGAAGTCTGCTGTGATTTTGATAGGTTTTCCTTTATAGGTGATCTGTCTTTTCTCTCTAACAGCTTTTAATATTCTGTTCTTATGTTGGTTTTCCGGGATGGTGATTATTATATAGCTGGGTGTAGTTTTATTTTGGTTATGACTATTTGGAGTTCTATATGCTTCACTAATCCATATTTCAGTTTCCATTCTCATGTTTGGGAAACTTTCAGCTATTACTTCTGTAAATAGCCTCTTGATATCATTTGGGCTGTCCCCTTCTTTTGCATTTATCCCTATTAATCTTATGTTGTTTTTCTTTGCATCATCTTACAGCTGTTGAATTGTTATTTCCTGATTCCTTGTTATTTCTAAAAGATCTTTCCTTTTCTGTTCACTAGCTGCAATCTTATCTTTGAGGTCTGAAATTCTGTCTTCACTTTCGTTGAGGTGGTTTTGGCAACTTTCAATAGAATTTTTGGTTTCCTGTCTATCTCTTTGAATCTGCTTCATGCATTCTGTTTATTTCTTATAGTGTTCATTCAGGGATTCTATCTGTTTGCTTTGTTCCTCTAATTTTTAAACTATTTCTTCTTTAGATGCTTCACTGTTTCTTTCACTACTTTTGTCATTTCTTCTTTTACCTGGGAATTTATTTCTGATCTGAGTTTCTCTATAGCCTCCCTGAGTTGCTTCTTTATTTCAGTTGATATCATTTCAGTCATTCCAGGTGTATGGCTTCTATTTTCTTCTACGTACATGGCTCGTAGGCTTTCTTGGGATGGGCTGGAGGTTTGAGATTGCCTTTTGTTCTTTCATTTTGTGATTTTACTATATATCCATGCTTTGAGCAGTGTTCCAAAGCTTCTCCCAGGTGTGTTGGAAATCATCTCCTGTGCCTTCAGTTCCTGGGACTGAATAAAGATCTCTGAGCTTGGCCCAGTCAGGCCTGCAAGACCTCCTGAGCCTGGTCCAGTGTCCGAGGGAGCTGGGCGGGAACTCAACCGTTGGGAGCAATTGTCTTAAACTCTCCCTGGGCCAGCACCATTGGGCTAAATGTCCCCCTGAGTGGCCTTGGCCTCCAGGACTGAAAAAAGGCTGCTGGGCATGGTCCACTGAGGCCCACAAAACCTCCCGAGCACAGTCCAGTGTCTTAGGGAGCTGGTCTGGAACTCAACAGCTGTTAGCACTGGTCTCAAACTCTTCCTGAGCCAGCGCCGGCGCACTTTCGCATGGCCCTGGCTCCCTTGCAGGGTCTTGGCTCCCTGGATTGAAAGACAGAAGCTGGATGTGGTCCACTGAGGCCCGGGAAACCTCTGGAGCCCAGTCCAGTGTCCTAGGTGCTGAAAGGGAAGTTAACTGCTGCGAATGATGGTCTCAAACTCTCCCCGGGCCAGCACCAGTGGGCTGAAAGTACCCCTGGGCGGCCCTGGCCTCCTAGACTGAAAGCTTTTCTTTTTCTGTCTTTCTTTCTTTTTTCTTTATACCAAGGATTGAATGCATGACCTTTCACTTAACTTTTCAAAGTAGGTATTGATAATCTGTATTTTCACATAGTCTGTAGTGATTTCACCCTTTTATTTTCTTATTTTGTAGATTTGAGTTTTTTCTTTCCTATTTTTGATAAGGTTGGTTAGTGGTTTATCAATTTGATTTATTCTTTCAAAGCACTGAGGCTCTTTTGTTCATTAATTCTTTGAATTGTTTTCTTAATTTCAATTGTGTTTATTTCTGCTCTGATCTTTATAATTTCTTCCCTTCTTTGGGTTTGATGGACTCACTCTTCTTTTTTTTTGAAGTTTGAGGATCCACATTAGGTTATTTATTTGTGTTTGCTCCATTTTCCTGATGTGGGAATTTGCCACTATAAATCTCCCTCTGAGAACTGCTTTTATTGCAAAGGTTCTGGCACGTTGTAATTGCAGTTTTTAAAAATTGTATATATTGTTTAATTTTCCTTGTTGGTATCTTTCCAAAAGAATTAAAAGCATCATACTACAGTGATATATGTGCACCCATGTTTACAGTACCACAGTTGGTAATAGCTAAATCTTAGAAACAACCCAAGTATCTATCAACTGATAAATGGATGAAAAAGATTTTTTTATAATGGAGTACTAATCTGCCATAATGAAGGATAAGCTTGAGATATTTATTGTTAAATAGATGGCCCTTGAGACTGTAATTGGAAGGGAAATAAGTGAGATACTCTTGTACATATCACATTATCTCACCAGTGTGAGTAGCTGATAGTGTAAATAAGAATCGAATTGTATAAGAGATATGGTGAAACGGGAAGAAATTGCTCAAAAGGAAAGGGGAACTAGGTAGATGTGAGAGGGAAGGAAGGAAAAGAAAATAAAAAGTGAGAAAGAAGGATAAAATGGAAACAAAGCTTTATAAATAAGGAAAAAAGTAGGTTTTAAGAGAGAGAAGGAAAATGGGAGTCAAAAAAGGGTAAATCAAGGTAATCATGTACAGATACAAATTCCCTATGATGAATTTAATCATCATATATTCCTAAATTGTACCATTAAACTTAATAAGTTTTTTTTAAAAAAATGTTTTCAAGTAGTGTCTGTGTCATGCAAAACAGACCAGGAGAAGGAGAATTTGTGAAGATGTGAGAAGAAAATTTGGTGCAGTAGAGGAAGGAAAATAATTTAAAGTGAACATTGCCAGATATACAAGCAAATTGTGTCCAATTTATGACCAAATCACAAAACAACCATAGGGAAATCTTTTGTGTGTTATAACCTAAAATGGCTTAGTCTGGAACAGTAGAAATAAAAATATTAATTCTTAGTCTGATTGGTTTACTGTTGACTACTAATTCTTACTTGCAGATTAAAGAGAATAAAAAGAAATAATAAAATGAAACAATAAACTGGATTCTTTAGTTTTTAAATAAAATATCTCAATTTTATATAACAGCAGTATTATATTCAGAATGATTATAATACATTATTCCACAATGTGTAGAAGCTGATACTTTTTTGACAGGAGGAAATACTGCTTAAAGAGAGAGCCAAATTTCCCCTCAACTTTTACTGAAGCTTATCACAAGTTTTCCTCTAATTTCTCTAATATTCCACCATGTTATTATTTAATTACATTGCAAATTTATCTTACTTTAAGTAAATTACAAAGATAAGTTGCAAAGCTAATTAGAAATGACTTCTTATTTTGCATAATTGTTTGCTTTACAGTGATTCTAGCAAATTTACTTGAAGTTGAATTTTCTTTTTAAAGACATGATTTGCTATATGTTTCTGGGATAAGTGACCATCCCTGATATAACAGTAGCATATATACATTTGAAAGATGATTGCAGCTCCAAGAGTCATGGAAGAAGGACCAAAGACAGGAGTCCAACACACTCATCTCATTTATCTCTAAAGCCATAATCCTACTATTGAATTCTGTTGTTTCTCTCTGCATCCCTGTGTGTGTGTGTGTGTGTGTGTGTGTGTACAAGTGCATACGTAAAGTATCCTTCTGTCTTGTTAGGATGTAAGCACTATAGGGGTGGAATCTATGAATGGTTTTGCTGATGGTTGTATTTATAGAGTCTTGCCCATACCTGACATATGGAAAATGTTCAATATAGATCTGTCAACCCCACTGATTATTATATTACCTACTCAGTCATTTCTCTAAGTAGGTAATTCTTATATTACCTACTCAGTCATTTCTCTAATATTCTTTTATTTATATAAGCATGTAGCATATTCCTTACAGAAGATGGTTCCTGGTTTAGGCATTGAGACATTTAACTGTGGTGTTAAAATATATATGTGAATGTGTGTAGACTATACTTCTAGATCCAGGGTTTTCTGAGGGCTCTGCAGCTTTGATTCTAAGGGCAAAGTACAGAAATTTCTGTTAGTTCAAATTACTGTTAGAACAGTGATTCCTATTAATCTATAAGTGAAAAGATCTCTTTTCTGATTGTAGGACATATAATCTTTAGGAGATTAAATGTATTCTTAGAATCTAATTAGAAATACAAATGGCTCTTTAGAAATAGTACTGAAACTTGAACTAAAGAATTTTAAATATATTAGTAGCAATGTAAATTAGTGATATATGAATGATAATACAGGTTGGACATCACTAATCTAAAAACTGGAAACCCAAAATATGAAATTTGAGTATGTACATAGCATCACAAGTGAAAATTTTTATGCTTTATTATATGTGATGTATGTATATATACCAATATAAACATATACAAATATACATATATTTAGATATATTTGGTTAATGGTTAAAGACCCTAATATAATAAAAGTAATGACATATCTCTAATCGGTGGAAAACCTTAAGAGCTAAAAATTTATACATCATGAATGTGACATTCAGTTTAGAAGAAAATTTTATTTTTGTGAAAATTCAAAGCACAATAAATTTTTAAAACTTAAAGTTAAAATAATGACTCTTCCCACTAGCACACACTAAACTGTAAAACAATTAATAGAATGAAAAGTCCATCTACTTTGAATCCATGAAGACAAAACAGCACAGTTAAAGATGGCTTTTGACTATGTACTTTGGGATAGTATTCTTAGAATACTATAAGGGAGAATATTCCATAAACTTTATTAAATATACACCATCTATGCAGCAACTCTACTTCTCGGAACTTACCTTTAGGGAGTTAATCTGTTAATAGAACAGCACTGTAGTCTGAGTAAAGGTAGCTTACAATAGAAAAGCAGTCTGCCTCCAGGCATGCTACAGAGTCAGGACTGCAGAGTCAACTTCTGGGGGCCAGCTGGTCTCAACTGCTGATTTCAGATGCACAGTCACATGAACCAGTTCTTCTCCCTGTCTCTGTCCCTCTGTCTCTCTATCTCTATCTCTCTGCCTCTCTCTGTCTTTCTCCCTCTCTCTTCCTATCTATACATCCTCTTGGTTTATTTCTTGGAAACCTGTTGCAAGACAGGTTGGATCCTAAACAGCACCAGCATTTTGGGTTGGTTCCCTGAAAGCAGATTCTGATATTTATGTTCCAATTATTTATTAAAGAAATGTTACAGAGTAATATTAAGAATCAAGTAGGATGGGTATAATGGAGATAGGATAGCAGTCAAAGAAGGATCTAGCATACTTCTTTCTAGCCTCAACCTTGTGACTGGGAAGGGCACTGGACTCTAAACTAGGTTGCAGAGTTTGTCTCAAGTTGAGACAAGGGAACTGGGCTTTCATTGGCACTGTTAGCTCTGGTCACTGCTTGAGGGAAATGTCAGCTCCCAGGCATTTCAGGGTATCTTTGTTTGCAGGCAAAGCAGCTCCGACAGCTGAGGGTCAGCCCTCCAAAGAGAGTGCTGGTGTGGTATAAAAGGCACACCTCAGCAGAGGAGGAGGGCACAGGGACTGTGAAAGGGATTGGAGGGGGCTGGGCACACAGAAAACCCACTATTCCAGTGATCCTGGCCTTGTCACCTGAAACGGAATAGCAGAGAGAAAGGGTTAATTGGACTTATCTCCATTACTAAGTAAGGGTCCATAGAAGTTTAACTTAATTAGTAAGTGGAATATAGCTTTATTTTGACATCTTAAGAAAAATGTTTGCCTGACCAAACTGCTAGAAGTCTACTGACTTTTAGAAATGACTTGCTTTCTATTTTATAAAATAAGAGTCACATATAAAATAGACATACTTATGGTAGTATTTTATTACCCTTCCCCCTTCCTGGACATACTTAAAGTTAGGTAAAGTAGAGATTCGTTGCCATAAACAAAGACTCAGCTCAGTAGGACTGGGTTTTCTTTCATTTAACTCATAGAAATTGTATTTGGTGAAATTTCTTTTACTTTTCAGGAATCAAAATAACTGAATGCTTTGGTTAACTCACTAAACATATCAGATAAAGGGCTGCTTATTGCAAGAAGAGCATGACATGAAAGTTATCTATTTTATAAGAACAGGAGCACAATCATAGAAGGCAGATGTACAAATACAGTGTTAAAGCAGAAGCCACTAAAGTGACAGTTGGTGGCAACAAATTTTGTTTTACTAGAAAAGCAACATATAATGTAATATGTACAGGTTTAAACCTTTTTCTGCTACTAATTGATAGAAGATAGCCAATTATGAAATTCTTTTTAGGTTTTCCTGACTATTATTCATACTCAACATACCTTGATGCTCTATTTATTACATACTTTGTTTTAGATATAACGTGGAAGTGAAAAGGATTGGATAGGTCAGTTTCTGCCTGCAGGAAAGACTGCAAACATAACAGCCATCAATTATTTGTTGGACTCCACAAGTGTCAGGCAATATACTGACATTTTATTCTTAGGATCAAATCTTTATCACAACACTATAATACAGGAATTATTACTTTTACTTTTAAAAATAAAGAAAACTTAGAGAGACACAATCATTTTGTCTTAGTAAAATAACAAAGTATGTAGTTAATGTTTTAAGCCTTAACTGAATTGTTGGTCTTTTTACTAAACCAAACTTTCTGCTAAAAATAATGTCAAAAATCTTCAGATCCAAATTGACCTAAGAATGAAACAGACATGGAAAAACACCAGGCATGAATTTTTTAAAAATCTGCCTTTGAAGCAAAAGATCAATGAAAACATTGTGTTGATTAGGGCCACCATTAAAATATTGATGCATGATATGGAGAAGCAGACACCTTCAACTTCTGATTTTCTCTTGTCTTCACAGTCAAATAGAAATGATCTTCAAACCACAGCAATGTGAAAACAAACATTAATTACATGGGAATTTAAATCTATGTGTAAAGATATTTTGAGACAGCAGCTAACAGATCTAAATGAACTCAGGTCTCTAACTAAATGAAATATGCCCTTGAAGACTAGGACAACATCAAACAGATCAATACTTTGTTGTATTATCTCCAAACACCCTATAGAATAGTATATGCTCTTATTTGTAGTTATGTGCATTTATTTATGGTTATTTTTCGACTTAGACTTTTAACTCTGAGTCTGAACTTTGCCAATAACTCTTAAGTCTGAACTTTGTGGCTATTCCAGTGCCTGGGAATTAGCTGGTATTCAGAATACTTTAAAGAATGAAGGACTTTGCTTAGCCCTTGACAGTGACCTCTGTGGATCAGTGAGAACTAGGATGAATAATGATCAACTAATTTTGAAAAGAATATTGATGGGAAACACAGAGTACTGTTAATAAGAAATCACAAACTGGTAGCCTGCAGAACAAGAAGCTGGTGAGCATCGATTGGCCCATAAACAAAGGGACTGAATCTGAAGAATCTAGGAGGATGCATTTTCTAGTTTATTAGAATTTCTGTGTCCCTCTGTTGAGATTTCTAATTTCATTCTCCTGGGTTTTTCTCAGATGAGCTTCGTGTTAAGGGTCCAACACATTGTTGTCATGGATTCTATGAAAAATTCTCAAATACCTATTTGGAGAGATAAAGGGAGATGGAGTGGGGAGAGAGAGAAAATAAGTGGTCTCTAAGACACAGGTCACCTGATTTCCATATAACTCTTTCAGTGATTTAACCTACTCAATACCATGAAAAATGATTGAAGATACTGGCGAGTCAGACTCAAGTCCAATTTCCAGTGCCTTTGTAAATAATATAACCTGTATGTGAAATTTGTCTAATTTATCCAGTTTTGTTTGTATTTTTAGGCTTCCTATTTTGGTAGTTGAGAATCTAGCATACTGAACAGAATCAAAATAATACTCAGGAATCTAATAGCATAATGAATGATGAGGACCATGAATTTCTAAAAAGAAATTTAAACAGAAGTTCTCCTCCCACAAGATATCATTAAAAAAAACAGTAACTCTCCTACATGAAATATGGACACATTTAAAAGT
>PVJX010016617.1:15403-40117 GCA_004027295.1 Dolichotis patagonum | reverse complement strand
CGCCCGCTGGACCCCCAAGTCCCCCTCCCGCGCCGCGGTCCCCAAACCTTGTCTTGAGGGTCTCACTCCCTGAAGCCTCCTCCTCCCGGTCACTCAACGCCCTCCCTGCCTGTCCGTTTCCGTCCACTCCCCTGCGAGCCGCTGTAAGCGCCTAGGGTAGGAACTGCCGCCTGAGTCTGAGTCGGTCAGCTGGGTTGTGCCCGGCAAACCCAGGCCAGCCCGGCTCCCTGGGCGTCTTTCTCCCTGGCTCTGCAACCTCCCCTGCCTCCTGCCTTCATCCAACCTTTGTGGGGCGTGGGGCAGCACCTGTAGCGGTGCCCTCGTGCCTCGCAGGACTCTTCCCAGGGCTGAGCACCTGTGATCTATGGGGTGCGCTGAGCCGGGGAGAATGTGGACCCAGGTCGGGGTCGCCTTGCACCTCACTTCTCCCTATTTCCCTAACTGGTCTCCCCAGAGCTCGGGACCTCCCCCATGGCCCCTCCAGCCTGGCCTCCTTTCTGCTCCTCCCGTGCTAGTAGTTCTCCACCCGAGGCCTGGCACGGAGTCCTGGCCTTTCCTACTCTGCTTCCGGGTGTTCTTCAGGGAGACCTTGCCTGACCCTCCTCTCAGCCTGAAGCAGGCCTGCTTTCCTCTCTTTCCCACACGGAGCCATTGTTCTCTCAAAGCAGTTTCTGCAGGTTGTTAACGTGTACCTGCGTCTGAGGGAAAACCTAAATAAACCTGGTAGTTTCGCTTACTTTTAGTTCGTTGTCAAAATCACTAATTCTGGAAGTCATAAAGCTGAGCAGTCCATACTTTAACCTTTGGTCAGATTTTGCTCAAATCTACAGATGGACCTGTTAATCATTTAAGGAATATTTGTTTGGAACTGGTGCTATCTCCCTTCAAGGATAGACACAAGAAGACAAGAATAACTAAGATATTTTCAGTATTTACAGAGTCATAACGATCAACGCTCCACCAAGCACCAGGTTTCACAATGTCCTGTGACAGGTCTTTAGAGTAGCACCTAGAAGTCTCCAGTCATCCGCCCTTTCCTCACCTAAGCCACTCTTCTTTCCCCTTCCCTAGGAGTAAAAGGAGATTCAGACTTAGGCTGAATGAAGATTGTCTTTGTTGGCATTAGTATCCCATCTTCTTTGGTTTCCTGGCTTTGGTAATCCTTTTCCTTCATTAGGTCATGGACCCTACAAATAGGAGCTGACAAACCTAGCATAAAGCCTTCAATTTCTCTCTTGCTTCAGTAGAATCATCATCAAGTGCAGAATGAGATGGAGTCTGCCTTTTTACTATTGTGTCCTTAGCATCTCAGATATATGAAGGGCTGGATAAATATTTGTTGAGTCAATAAATGAATAGATAAGCTAGAGTTCAAAGACCATTAAGATATTTTGTGCTGGCCACAGTGGTACATACCAATACCCCAGCTACTTGGATGCTGAGGTCAATTTCCAGTTCAAGACTAATGTGGGCAATTTAGCAAGTCTGTCAAAATAAAGAAAAGGCTGGCTGTGTAGTTCCATGATAAAGGTTTGCCTAGTTTGCTCAAGGCCTTGGATTCATTTCAGTGCTGCCAAAGCCAATTCAAAATAAAACAAACAATAAAAATGCTGTTAATGCCAGGCATGGTGGTGTATGCCTGTAATTCCAGCACTCAGGAAGCTGAGGCAGGAGGATCAGTTCGAGGTCAACCTGTGTTACATAGTGAGTTCAACGCCAGCCTGAACTACATAGTAAGACTCTGTCTCAAAACCCCCCCAAAACCAAACACAAACAAACAAACACCCTGTTATTTTTCATGTTCTCTAGTAGATTCTCCCAGACCATTTGCTTCAGTGGCTTCTATGTCTTGACCATGTGTTTTAGTTCCTTTGAACTCATTTTCCTCTCAGATAAAAGGAAGATATAGTTTTGCTAATTTTATATTGCATTATTACTAGAAGTAAGAAATAAACTGCTGTCATTTTGTGGTCTGAAGAGATCAACTTTCTTGTTGCTTTTGTGATTCAAATGAACAGTTCTGATACTGATATCTAGCAAATACCCCAACCAGCATTTGTCCTTCAGCCTCTCGCTGCATTTCAGTTCATGCCTCACATCCTTCTCTACTTTCCACTAGAAGGTTCCAGTAAATTACCATAAGTAACTGCAAGTTACCATATTTAATGTGCTTGAGTTATTATGAATTCTTTTTTTTTTTTTTTTTTTTTGGTACGAGGGCTCAACTAATGACCACACACTTGCAAGGCAGGCACTTATGCTGCTGAGCTAAATGCCCAGCCTCGATTATGAATTCTTTAACTGGCATTTGTTGGACAACTCTGTGGTATCCAGGTATTATTCTAGAAGAAGAGGTATAGGTCTTCCCACAAAGGATTTAGAATAGCTTAGCAAACTCAGCCAAAGAAGTCTATGCACTTGACAAAGCCCTTGTTAGGCTTTGCTTCTGCATCCTACTGGGCCTCATGATAATGACTACAAAGTTGATTGTTGCTGGCTAATGCTACAAAAAACACAGTTTAAAAACTGCCAGAGTGTTCATGGGAGGCTCCAGCTTGAACTCTTCCTTCAAGCAGCATCCCAATGCGTTTGCAGGGTCCTGCATGATTTAGCTCTTGTCTGTTTCTTAAACACACTTAGCTTAGATCCTCCCATGGGCCTTATGACGTGACTGGTGGTCTCTCCTTTCATGCTTTTCCGTGGGCTGTAGCTCAGCCCAAATCAACCTCTTTCTGCTTTTCTACTCTCTGGTATTCATTCTTAAAAACCAGGCTCTGGGGCCACCTTCTCCTAGAATCCTGCCAGACTCAATTGTAATTTCCTACTTTCTGTGCCCCCATTATGTTCTCCAGTAGATACCTGTTGAAGGTGGGTGTCATGCATGTACAGGAAGATGTGTCTCAAATGTGAGTGCCAGACACTCACATTAGTTTAATTTCCATTGTTATAACAAAAAACATCTAAGGCTGTTGGGTAATATATAAAGAAACGAGTTTTCTTTAGTTTATAGCTTGAAGATGGGTGCCTTCATTGATTTGGCCTCTGGTGATGACTGATAGTATCTCAGTGGTGAGACAGGAAGCCAGAGGAGGAGTCAGAGGTCAGGTTCACTCTTTTATAATAACTCATTCCTGTGGGAACTAGTGTCCCATGAGAACTATCTTAATTCCTCCTGGGAGCACTGCCTCAGTAACTACCTGTCTTAGTTACTTTTTATTCATCTCTGAGACAAGATACCTGATGCCCAAAGTTGGGAAAGGAAAGGTTTATTTCTTACAGTTTTTTGAGGTTTCAGTCCATACTCAGTTGGCTCCAAGGCAGGGTGGCATGGTGGGGCCGCAGTTCATGACGGCTGCAAACAGCAAGCGGAAACCGGCAAGAGAGAGAGACACGCCTTCTTCCTGCCATTACATCACATCCTGGCTCCATCCCTAGGCCGGTGTAGCACTCACACCCCCAATCCAAGCACTAGACAATGAACCACTCACAAATGCATAATGCAAAGGCATGAGGTTTGGGGGCCACTGACATAAACCATGACACTACCCATCTCCTGCCAAGTCCCATCACTTAAATGTTCCATCACCTCCCCAACATCGCCACACTAAGGACCAAGCTCCTAACTTTTCAACCACTGGAAGACACTCAAACTATGTAAGACCATGCAGCTTTCTTCTGGTTCCTTGCCATCTTTTAACTGCATCCCACAGCAGTCTTATGAGTGGTAATAATAACTTAGTCACACAGCCAAGAAGTGAGAAAACTAGAATGAACCCAAGCTCCAAAGCCATGTGCTTCAGAGCAAATGCCACTCTGCTGTCCCTTGACAATTGTCATCGCAATATAACCACTGATGTCATTCATTTTTATTCCCTGTTGATGCCTTCCTCAAGGGTGGGCACTGATGTTTTTCAGTGACAGACATGTTGTATGAACCCATGAATGATAATGGTATTGCAAGAGACTTACAGTCTTTCGTTTTCCTTATTTTCCTTCTTTCCTTCCTTCTTCTGTTCCTTCCTTCCTTCCTTCTTTCCTTCCTTCCTTCTTTGTTTCTTCTTTCTTTCCTTTTCTAATAAAATAACTGCAGGGCCTTTTGAAATACATACTTTTATCCCAACTCTACAGATAGGAAAAGTGGGAAACAGAAAATGTCAGTATCATGACCAGGGTCATAGCTGGGAAATGACTGTTCCAGGACTCAGACCTGGCTCCTTAGATCATGTTCTTGTTTTGTACTGTCCACTGTGTGTCCAGAAGTCTCACAGGGTAGCGGATAAATAACACATGCCCTGATAAATAGCAAGAGATAGGTGCACACACATGCCTGAGAAGCAAGGAGGGGAGGGGACCCAGTCACACAGTGTGGAGGAGGTGGGGACAATGTGGTGCACTGTGAGGATGGATTAAAACAAAATACAGGTGGGGAATTCACATGAGAGTCTCATCCCTGTTTGGTGAAAGGGGCTCTGGCTGGTTTCCTGTGGTGCTGGTTGCAGGGTGAGTGTGTAGGGGTCATCTCGGACATCCACAGAAGGCCACGCTCGGGACTCACCTTCCTTGCATGCTTTTCCTTCCCAACTCTCCACTTGCCATCTGCTGAGCTCTGCAAGATGCTCTGTGAATCACAGGATCTCGTGAGTCACTGATTCCCTCTCTAAGGAATAAATAACGTCAAGTTTCACAAAAGCAGAGCGTGGGGTTTAAATGAGGTGTCACACAAAGATGGAGCGCAGGAGCTGCCTCCCTGATGAACTGGCACTGCTGTCAGGCGAGACAAGCTGCCAGCGCTGAGCTGGAGCTTTCAGGCCATCAACCCAGAGTTCTGGCTGCTGCTCGAGTTTCATCTGGATTTGATATTCAGACTGCCAGACTCAGCAAGAGGTAAAGCAGGTCCCAGAGATCATACTTTTGGTCCAAATGGGGAAAATTCGAAGTATGAAGATGAATGCATATTGATTTGTTTGTGTCTCCAGTCTTGGTTGAGACAGCCTTATCCTCTATTTCACTCACAAATGCTGAAAATAGACATCTCAAAAGCAAATTTACCTCTTTAATATTCCAGAACTGCTTTCCATATCCTTTGACATGTAAAGCCTTTGAATGCAAAACCCACAGTGCTCCTGGTGTGGCAGAGAGAATACATGGCAAGCAGACCCACTAACATTTTGTGGAAGGTTTCTGGACCTCATCCCTCACTTGCATTGTCATTTTCATGTCTCAGTATCTGTCCCTAGCCTCTCCCTAAAGAAGCCATTCCACTGCCTGAGCAGACAGTGAGAGAAAAGCAATTTGATTTTCTAATGAAAATTATAACAGGGTATAAAGGCAAGCCACGGAATTAGCCTCTTTCAGGGGGATGATTCCATTGTAGAAGAAAGGTTTGTTAATTAAAACCTAATTGATCAGACTTTAGGGGAAAACTTTTAGAGAAGAACTTTCTAGAATCTTTTTGTTACTCCAGCCAACCCTCTTTGCTGAGTCACTTTCCTCCTAGTTAGGGAAACATATGCCTGTTCCCTGGCAATCCACTTGGGCAGGGTTGCTGGGGCCTCAGCTGCAACTGCTCCAAAGTTCACCATCAAATTCCCTCTTAGCAGCACCTCCCAGGCACCTTTGTACCTAGTCCCACAGATGTTTGCATGTTTTGCTACAGTCTTCAGGTCTCCCTGGAGATAGCACGCAGCCTAGGAATTCAGGGCCTGAGCTGCTTAGGTGTGCCCACTGCAGAATTGCTTAGAACAGTGCTTGGCACATAGGTAGGGAGGACTCTTCAGTGTTTGTGTCACCAGGTGGAGTAAGAGGAGGTCCACCACCAGGAGGAAATGGGGACCACAACTCCTCCCACCCAAGGAGTGCATATTGTATGCTGGCTTCTGTCACAGAAAGGAATTGAAAGACATGCAAAGGTTTATCAGGGAGAAAGAAGCACACACTCCGGAGGGCATGTGGGCACTGGGAGCAGGATGCAGCATTTTTATGTGGTCTTGTGGGTGCCTTGTGGGTCTTCCAGGTTCCCCATTTGGGAGCTCGGTTAGAATGCAATCCATCTGCATGTAATGGAACTTTAGAAATATGGCGTGATGTGTACTTGACAGAGCTATTTCCCTGGGGTGGAGATCTGTGGGAGCCAAAGTCTCCAGGCTCAATTTACAGGTGAAAAAGCATAGGGTTTTTTTTTTTTTTTTTAACAGACTTATTGGGTCTCCAAGAACCTTAGGAATTTTGGGAGAGTAAATTTCTTGGGAAATTAGTATTGTAGCTTTGGGTAATGTTAGCCCTGAAGCCTCAGGTTTTTGTTAAAAGTACTTTAAATTTATAATTCTATCTATCTTTACTTCTTGTATCTTTTTTTTTTTTTGTATCTTCTCTCCTATTTCAACAGCACTTGCTGCCAAGCCTCTGGCAGATGTCCTTTCTGTGTACTGTGTTTTCATAACCTCTTTATTGCTTCTCTTCCAGGGTAGGGACCCCTAAAAGAAGGAAGGGACTGTTTTTCTCACCGCTTGGTTTTGCCTGAGAAACCACATCCAGACAGTCAGTTAGATTTTTGTCATCTCCCAGCAGCCTGAATGAATGGTATGGATTCTGCCTTCCCATTCCGAGAAAGCCACCAAAGGACTTTTTGCCTGAAAGACAGTTGATGGCTCTGGCACTGTGGGGATAAACAGTGCAAAAAGAAAGCATGGGACAGGCACCTGGGCTACCATTTAATATAGCATTTTGTTGAGGAAAAAAATCTCTAGCTGAGAAAGAAAGAAGTGGGCCTGCCACGGAGGAGTGGTTTTGAATGCTTTTTAAAGGACTGAGTAGAGGGCAGAGGTGTGCAGGTCCTGCAGCAATGGAAATGGCCCTGCACTCCCTCAGGAGCTGGTCTGGGGGCAGGACTACAATGCACAAAAGCTGCGTGGTGAGAGCAGTTTCATTAAACCTTTAAACCTTTAAACCTTTGCTAGATTTTCCTGATGCCTTGGCCTTCAAGGCCCATGTGGATTTTTTTTGAGACAGGCTGTCACTATGTAGTCCAGACCAGCCTCAAACTCACTATGAAGCCCGGGCTGGCTTTGGGCTTGTGCTCCTTAGCTTCTGGAGGGTTTAGATTGCAGGTATATGCCACCACTCCTGGCTCCATGTGGATTTTGACACTGACCATTTCAACAGTGACCAGAAGGTACCAAAGGGTCAGATCCCAAGATCCCCTCTTCTAATCATAGGGATCACCTTCTCCGTTGCCACCATACAATTCTTGAGACTGAATTTCCTGAGGGGATGGGGAGTCAAACAACTGTAATATTATTTAGAGACATTGTAAGATAAGAACATAGCATTTTTTTATACCTAGTGAAGTGAGTAAAACCTCACATCTTGTAACACGTCCATGGTCCTGACAAATACAGATTTGTATAGCGTTTGGTGAGTAGATGAATGCCAGAAAGACCTTTTTGATCTATCCAGTGCACTTCAATAGCATCATAGAAATATTTTTTATTCACTTACTTTGAATAAAGACTTTGCAGTACTATTTTATGGGCATCCAAAGCACATTCAAATGAGTTTTCTTTGAACAAAGATTCAAAAGACTTTCATGACTGCAAGTTAACAAGTTGAATTTATGACTCACCAGTCTTTATTGTTGGTTGCTGGGGTAACGAAGCCTCACTGCTGTAGGATTTGACTATGGATTTATTGGGGTCTCAACCTAGTGTTCCACCTGTGATAAAACCTTGAAGACAAAATACCAAAATCTCATTTTGCATATTGGTGTCCATTTCACAAAGCAGCTGGGTACCTACATTTCCCTTATTCACAGTGAAAGCTATTTCAGCTTTTATTTTTCTAGTCCCAGTTACTTGTGGTTATACATTCAGAGATTACTTGAATGAATTATATCTAGAGATAACTGAAAAATGTTCCTTTAGTCATTCAGTTATGTTCTTTTTTTTCTAGTCTTCAGAGGTTTGGTTCTAGGCTGCCTTCCCAGTCTGAAGATTTGCTTTATCCCTTGCTCCCGCCCCTACCCCATAAATCTCCAAGAGTGCACCCTTAACTTCTTTCAGTGTTTTCTTTTCTAGGTGTTTTTTTTTCCTTCTTAATAGGCTTTCTTTTTCTCTACACAGAAAAATTGAGCAGATAGATGGTACAGGTATCCTATATAATCCCCTTGGACTAACATATGTAAAGCCTCCCCCATTATCAGCATCCTCCACTGGGGGTGGTAAACTCATTACAACTGATGAACCTACAATGATGCATAACGATCATTCCAAGTCCAAAGTTCATAGCAGAATTGATTTTTGGTACTGTTTGGATAAATACATAATGACATGTCCACTATCACTGTATCACACAGAGTGGTTTTACTGCCCTAAAAATCCTCTTTGCTCTTTCCTAATCATCCATCCCCATGGTCTCACTCCCACCCCAAGGCTGGCAACCACTGATCTTTTAGTGTCACTGTGGTTGCTGTTCCAGAAAGTTACATAATTGCTCCTGTACAGTATATGTCCTTTCCAAATGGCTTCTTTTGCCTATTGAAATGCATTTAAAGTTCTCCATATCTTAATGGCTTGATATATAATTTGTTGTAGTAACCAATATTCCTTATCTGGATGTAACAAAGTGCATTTGTTCATCCATCTACAGAAGAACATCTTGATGGCTTCTGCTTTTTGGAAATTATGTCTATATTTATGTCTATAAACACTTATGTGCAGGTTTTTATATGCATGTTTTTAGCTTTTTTGGGTAAAAACCAAGGAACAAAATTGCTGGACTACCTGGTAAAAATCTATTTAGTTTCATAAAAAAAATTACCTGTCTTCCAAAGTGATTGTACCATTTTGCACTCCCCCGGTAATGAACAAGATTTCCTGTTGCTGCAAATCCTTGCCAGCATCTGATGTTGTCAGTGTTCTGAACTTCGGTAGTTGTAATGGTATAGTGGTATCTCATTGTTTTAATTTACAATTTCCTGAAGACATATGACATTGAGTATCTTTTCCTGTGCTTGCTTGCCTTCTGTTGGTCTTCTTTGGTGAGCTATCAATTAAGTCTTCGATCTGTTTTTTTGAGAGGTGCTATGTATTAAATCCAGGGCCCAGCATATGCTAGGCTAGCACTCTACCCCTGAGCTGCACTCTTGGTCCTCCTTTGGCTCCCTTTTTCTTTTTCTTTTATTTCTTCTTCTTTTTTTTTTTTTCAGTTCTAGGGATTGAACTCAGGGAGCCCTGAGCTATCTCCCTAGCCATTTTTATTTTATTTTTACACAAGCTCTCACCAAGTTGCCCAGGATGGCCTTGAACTTGGCATCCTCTTGCTTCAACCTCTGGAATAGCTGGAATTACAAGCATCATTACTACACCTGGTCCTTGACTTCTTTTAATCATGTTTTCCCCCATTTTCAAGTTTTTAAAGTTATTTGTCTATATTTTATAATAATTTTTATCAAATATATCTTGCAAACATTTTCTTTCAGTCGGTGGCTCCTCTTTTCATTCTCTTGATAGTCTCTTTTACATGGAAGATCTTGTTAACTTTAATGAAGTCCAGTTGTAGTTGGTAGTTGTAGTTATTTTCTTTTAGTATAAGTTATCTAAATGATAGATAATTAATGGACAAAATATGACAGCTGTTCCATAACAAAGCAACCAGGCAAATCTGAAGGTGAGACAGTGCTTTGGACAACTTTTCTGGACTCAGCAAATTAGCATCATAAGAAACACTGAATATTACAGAGTAAAAGTAATTTAAGTGACCTTACTACCAGATGCAACATGTTGTCTTGGATTATTTAAATCCATTCAAATAAGAATCTAATCAAAGGTTATATTATTATTATTGCTCACTGGGCATGCTAGTATTTATTTTGATTATGTAGAGTGTCCTTATGCTTTTTGAATTGCTTCCTAAAGTGTTTAGGATTAGAATGTCATGATACCTATAATTTCCTTCAAAATACATCAGCATAAAAAACAAAAGTGAAGAAGAACAAATCCTGGAAGGATTGAATTGTGTCTCATATTAGATTCTTATTGGTTGACCCAATTAACCCGAAAGGCTGTCTTCCTATCAAACACAGGCAAAGAGACAATGAAGTGCATGAAATCTGGATTATGTCTTTTCTTCTATTAATCAGGAGAATTTCTCAAGGAAATTTTCTTATCTGTCTCAGTTTCCTCAAGTGTGCAGTTTAGGTATAATAGTAGTAAGCTTACCTCACAGGACAAATGTTAGAATAAATTAGTTAACATACATATGGCCATTAAAACAGTTCTTGGCACAGTAATAAGTATTAGCTGTAATTACTGTTACTGTTTTGCTATTAAGGTACATGATCCTAGCAGGTGCAGAATTAGCATAAACCGGCACGATTAGATTAGCTTCTTGGGTTTTCTGGTATGTTGCTAGTACTTTGGATCCTTTTTTTTTAATTTTTCCTTACACTACACTGAGAACTGTCTCAAAGCATATTTTGATAACTGGTAAAGGATGATAAAGCATAAAATCATTTTCTCAGATTGACCATAATGTGGCCATTGGGTTAGTGCCCTATTAAAATTCCAAAAATTTTTTAACTCCAAAATTTTAAGTATAGTCAAATAATAGGTAATTGAAGATAATCCTATGCTTAGAGTTCACTGGCAAGAATATTTAGTATTAATTATTAGGAATATTGAGTTAAAATTTATCTTTCTTTAAAAAAATTAACAAACACAATATAGGATATTTTTATAAATATATCTCTTCAAACAAATCTGACACAATGATTTAGAACTACAGTTTATTGTAGTCACTAACAAAATAGAAGGTGAATACAATTTTCTAGTAGTTTTAAATTTTCAGTTGGAAAAATGCTGCACTTCAATTAGTATTATAGATGGCTTTTTAAAAATGTTCCATGTCATTTTTCAATTTTATTGATTTTATCAATCATTACTACAGATTACTAACATTTTTTTCCTATTTCTTTCTCCCTGTGTTTCTAGAAAAACACAAAGAGTTTTTGACTTTTAGAAGCTGTGACAATTTTCTGACCTTAAACAGTATGATTCACTGTAGATTGCCTGTAAACAGATATCTTTAAGACCGAATGGGTTGTATCAGAATCAAAACAAAGGGGGTGGTGGAGCACAGTGGCGTGGGAGAGACTGCCTGTGCAGCTGAACACAACAAAAGCATAGACATGGGAAACCAACATCCTTCTGTGATGTGTCTTCAGGAAACCCAAAAGGAAGTACAAAGCATAGAACAGCAAGTAATCAGCTTCAGTGGTCTGTCAAGTGACAAGAATTACAAGAAATGAGATGATTCTAGCTAAGCAACTTTTTGAAACACACTCTATAGATACAGAAGAAAAAGAAGACATTCAGCAAGTGAGGAAGAGGGTGGCACAGGAGTCAGGATGTCTCCTCAAAGAGCTGGAGCACACTGGTAGCTCTGTGCATTCTCAAAATGGGACAAGTGAAAACAGCAATTCCAGGAGGCCTGGAGAATTATCCTTTTCTTTTTCAGATGAACTGGGGAAAAGATGCAAGGGCTGACCTGGGCCAATTCTCCACTCCCTGCCACATACACCTATACTCAGCCAAGTGTACCAGAGTGGTTTTCCTTGGGGGAACAGAAATTTAGGACTGGTGTGAGAACCATCTTGTGAGACCCTGATTCCAGATCCCAGGGACCAAGAAGGCTGTTTCCAGGCGCAAACACATCAGTCCGGGCTGATCAAGTAGGGACTTGATTGGCCTGCGTAACCAACTGGAAGGAGGAGAGATGACCAGGATCAGTAATGCCTAGATTTTCACTGATGGCAGGAGACATTTTCCTGGTGAGGGGGATGTCAATCCATAGTGGCTCCAGTCTTACCTCCTGCAGCATTGTGGCCTAGTGGGCAGAAATTCTTCTTCTCCAACTTAGTATGAAAATGCCCCAGGGAATGCTTCTGATTGGACACACACCAACATGTAGAACTCTCTCCAAGGCAAGAAGGTAGGGAACTACAGCTGGTCAGACCTAGGCCATGTTCCTAACTATAAGTTCCCATTAAAATCACAGATGGAAAAAAATAAAAAATAAAAAAATAAAAAAAATCACAGATGGAAGAGAAAAAGGTCAAATCGGAATGCGAACTGGACATTATTGTTAGAAGAAGGGGTGGGAGGGGGATTCCAGACAAAAACAATGCATGTCCACCACAGGCTTTCTGTATACCACACTTCGCACTATTAAAGCTCATCATTTTCACAGCCAGCCAGCGTCTCCAGAGATCTGCACCATGTTAGAACTAGGCGCTGGGCAATAAAGGAACCCGCTCACCTCCCTGGTAAGCAGCTGTAGCTCGAGCAAATGGCGGGTGACCAAGGGAAAGAACCAGCCAGTGTCTCCCGAGATCCGCTCCACGTTGGATCTTAGGGCGCTGTGAAACCAAGCAACCAGCCCGCCACCCTGGTAAGCAGCCATGAGCCTACCAGCGCTCGGGCTGAGAATCAAACATTCCTTCCCCTCCCCTGCCGTTTGCAAATGGGTGCTAGAGGTCTGAGCATCTCTTGGGAGGATGACCATATACAATATAGCAAATAGGGGGGATTTCCTTCTACCATCTCTTTGAAGGCAAATATGATTATCACTGTTTTGCTTTGTTTTGATTAATTGCATTGCTCTGTTCAATGCTCTGTTTTGATAGGTTTTATAATGTTCTGCTTTTGGTTTGATCTTGCTATACCTGATTGAAAGGACAACTATTGTGAAGATAATGAGATATACTATGGTACCTATTACTGTTGTCTTGGTAACCTGTTGTGAAGTTCTGTACCAATTTCACTGCATTGTCTCGATTGGCTTTATTCTGTCTTGTTCTGTTGTATGTTACTACCTTCAAAATAAAAAAAAAGCTTATCATTTTCAGACACTTCTACATGAAATCTCCTTGATATAAAAATCTAGTGGTAATAGTAATACTTGCAATTTCATCAAAACAAAAATGTGTTAAAATTTCTTAGAAAGTTTCTTTTTAAAAGAAGATCTCATAATTGGATATATTCCATAGCCCAATATACTAATTTTCATATACTAATTTTGCTTTTTAAGATACTCCCTGAAAAATAGTGGACTGAAGGCTCTGAAAAGTCCTACAGTCAAGAAACTTGTTTAGCTTGTTTATCTAACATTTCCTCGACTAACTTGACTATGGACTTGTCTTTTCCCTTTGTCTATTGGTTTCTTATGGACATGATGACCAATTCAGATATCTGTAATTATTTTCTTTCTCATCTTACATAAAAATCAGCAAACTAAAACTGTTTTCCATCTTCCTTCCTTCCTTCCAATTAGCCCACTTCCACCATAGTAGCCTTATCCACTTCTGAATATCTAATCACCTCTTAAAGGTCCCACCTCTTTCTTTTTGTGGGTGCTGGGATTGAACCCAGGGCCTTAGATATGCTAAGCACAGGTTATACTACTGAGTCAAGCCTCAAACCCAAGATTCTAGCTCTTTAATACTGTCACAGTGGAAATTACGTCTTAACATGAGTTTTGGAAGGGACAAACCATCATAACGGAACCCTGTATGGTTCAGGGCCAATTGCTTAAGAGAAACCTGTGTGATATTTGAAATGTAGCACAAAGTAGCAACCACAACACTTTCAGAGCCCATTGTTGGAAGAGGCAGTTCGTGGTGCAGTGGGCACCATTCTGCCATGGGTCCGTTCAGTGTCCAGCTCTTCATCCCTACTGCCCAAATCTGATCCTGACCACCATGAGATGTTTTGTCATTAGCTCACAGAGATGGGAGCCTGGAAGAGCCAACAGCTTTCCACAGGTGCTCTTTATCTGGTGTCCAGCAAGCTCCACCTTGTTCACCTGTACCAGGGTTGGTGAGTGACTTTCCTCTGATTTTCAGGCATTTTCTTCCACAGCAGTCCCTAGATGCTATAAAGTCTAGCTTCATAATAAATACCTTCGTGATACTCCTAGTGTTCTTGCTTCTCTGGTTGAACTCTGCTGGTGCTGTACTGAAATATAATTATCTCTTTTATTATACTTCTCAGGGACATTTTATCATTCCTTACAGATTGCCACCATATGACACTTTCCTGGCTGGCTGTCCTTGCGTATAATCATGTAATATTGATTATTATGTCCTTGAGTATCTGGTAGGGGAAGCACAAAAGATCTCTTTGGGAGAACTGTAATGAATCAGTCTAAAGATCCTTTTCTATGAGACACACAGCTACATATGTAGTGGGAAGGCAAACTTTTCTCCCACCGTTCTTGCTAAGAACTAACAGTCTTGTCTCATCTCCATCTGAACCTGTCACCTCCTGGTTTTTTTCTCTCTTATCTTACAGCATCATGTTGAAGGGAAGCCAGCAAGGACTTACTTCAGCCCTGAAATGGCTACGTTTGCTCATTCATAATCTCATGGCGTAATGGAAAGCATGTTGGCCTGAGACTCAAAGTAGTATCAAGTTTCTCATCCTTGCTGCCAAGAGTCTTCTGCAGGATTAGAGCAAAGTCCTCCAGCTTCCCTGGGTTTTATAACTGCAATGCTGTTGGAACAGATTACAGGTCTCCTGCCACATGCCTAACTATATTGTGCCTGTAAAACTTTTTTAGAGAGGTTGGGGCTATAGCTCAGTGGTAGAACACCTGCTTAGTATGCATGAGGCCATGAGATTGAGTCCTAGCAGTCTTTTTTAAGTTGCTAGGACTCGATTTTTTAAAAAAAATTTTTTTAAGTTTTTAAGAAATTTTATTTTATTTTATTTCAGTTATTCATAATAGAGTTCTGCAGAGTAGGAGCATTTTAATAGTAATGCTGGGACCTCACCTGATCCAGAGGTCACCTGGCTTAGTGTGGTGTTTGTGTCACACAGGGGGGCATCTGAGGAAAGAGTGGGCATTCCAGAACATAAAAGAGTTGGTACGGTTTCCTAACTCTAATTTGCTTTCTGCACAGCATGGCACAGTACAGTTTATATGTGCCCAGATATATTACCAAAATCTCTTTTGGAGAAAATTCTCCAGTTTAAACTAATTGTCATAAAACAAATGATTTTGAGGCAGGCGGATTGTTGAGAGTTCAAGGCCAGCCAGGGCTCTAAAGGGAGTTCAAGGCCAGCATGAACTACATAGTGAAATCCTGTCTCAAAAAGACAAAAGAAAGAAAAAAAGAAAACAAATGATTTAAAATAATTTCTGCAAAGAAACCAGGAAGTGAAAACAGTAACACACATGCAAGCAAGTAAATAACTAAAATCAAAGAGAAGACACTTTCCGCCTAGAACCAGCTCTTTGCTATTCATGTTAAAAGGTAAAAATAGTAAGGATCAAATCAGATTTGATGGCAAGTCTGACAAATCTTCACAGTTATCAAGAAGAGGACTTGCAATTTGCATTTGCATCTGCTATCATAAATAAAAAAGGCAGATTTTTGCATTGAAATAACTAATGACAGCCAGGCATGCTGGCACATGCCTGTAATTTCAACACTCTGGAAAGGTTCGAGGCCAGACTAGGGAACTTAGTGACTTAGGGAGATGCTGCCTTAAAATATAAAAATAAAAAAGAACTGGGGATGTAGTTTAGTGAGAAGGCCCTTGGTTCAGTCCAGAGAGATAGAGAGACAGAGAGAGACAAAGAGAGAGATAGAGATACAGAAAGAGAGAGGGGGAAGAGCATAAGCCATCATGATTAGCAAGGAATTTAAAAATTGTATTTACTTTAAAGTTGATTTTATAGAAGTAGGAAGTAGAATTGTGCTCACTACTAGAGGCTAGGAAGGAGAGGAAGAGGGAGGACAATGGGTACCCAAATAGAATGAGACTAATTTCCAATGTTATAGTTCACGGTTTATCGTACATTGATAAAGAACTAGAAGACAGAGGTTTGAAGGCTCCCGACACAATGGAATGATAAACATTTAAGGAGACAGAAGAGCTAATCACCCAGACTTGAGCAGTATACTTTGCATTCATTTATGAAATCATCACACTGAAGCCATAAATATTTTAAGTATTGTATGTCACTAAAAATATAAAAATCTCATCTCATCTTTGCAGTGTCCTTTTGCACATGTGCACTGTGATGCCCAGAGCACGCAGGTGAGTGCACGCCTTGGGAACGTGGTTGGGTCCCTGATTTGGATCGACCTGTCCAGATGTCTGACTTGTGAAGAGGAGATGAGGATGGTTGCACAGCTTGGATTCTGTCATTCAACATTGTAAAGCATTTATCACTCTTCTTACGATCTATGATGCAATTACATGAATTAAGTAGATGATGGTACTTCAGTAATTCAGATGCTGTGTTTTTATTTCAACTGACCAGGGGAAAGCACCCCCCCACACACATACCTGCCACTTCTCAACTTCTAGGAAAAACAGGATTAGGTTCAGTAATTTTTTTCTAGTACCAAGATTTGAGCCCAGGGTTGTTCTACCACCAAGCTGTATCCTCAGTGCTTTTTGTATTTCTTTTTAGACAAGCTCTTGTTAATTTGCCCAGGCTAAGCCTGAACTTAAAATCCTCCTGCTTCAGCCTCCTGAGTAGCTAGGATTATAGGTGTCAGTCACTACTCCCAGCTAGTAATTTTTAACTCAATTTAATTGTTTTTTTCTCTTACTTTCACCTGGTTCAACATCTAAGTAAATCAGTTTTGCTGACCTGTTAGTTTTTTTTTTTTTCCAAAGAGAATCTGAAGAGCCCCTCTTTGCTCTTGCAGCCACCATGAAATGCTGCCCCTTAGCCATGCCACCCTTCCTTGGAGCCAGGTGAGTATGGACTGAAACCTCCAAAAACGGATTCCAATGTCTGGATTGCCTTGGGACTGTTAATGATACTGTGGCCTATACCTGAAGAACTGGGTACTGTGATCTTCCCCCTTATGAAAACAAAGCTGATTACCTCCTGGGACAGAGGCCCAGAGGACACTGCATGAAAGCAGATATTAGCTAAAATCTCCATACTAGCAACAAAGCTTACAACTATAATCAACCTGCAAGCCTGAAAACAAAAAGAAAACCAAACAAACAAATAGAAAAATGAGAGTACAAAGCAATGAAACACTTCCAAAAACTCCAAAATAGCACAAAGCTGATCCATTGGACATTGAATGGGAGGAAACTAAAGTCACACAGTCAAATTTTTCAAAAGAATGACAAAGGAGATAACAAAATAGATGAGTAAGATACTTGGCAAGCTCACAAATGATATAAGTGAACCAAATGCAATTATCTGTTAAGTCTACAGAAGACACTAATAGAAAACTAGCAGAGTTAAAAAAAAACAGAAAACATACATGACAACACAGAAAAGAATTACAGTCTATGAAAAGGATTCAAATAGAATATCAAAAGATTAAAAATTCTGTCAGAAGTATGGGTAGTAGAAATGACCAATTCTAGGACAAATTCTAAGAACTAGAGGTTGGGCTGATGTTGGTAACCATCAGAATAAGTTGGAAACATTTCTAGCTAAATGGATACACCCTGGGACCATACTCTTAAATGAAATAATTGTGACATACTTGTATATTGAAATACAACATTGTTTCTCTGGTATGAGAAAGAGAAAGTGTAAATAAGGGCCAAAATGTGTAAGAGATATTGGAAAATGTGAAGAAAATATTCAAATGAGAAGGGGAGTGGGGTGGGGGGAGGAACGAACAAGAAAAAAGAGAATAGGAAGGAAAAAATGGAAACAAAACTTTTGTAAATAAGGAGGAGAAGAGGGGTTAGAGGGAGAGGTGGGGAATGGGAAAAAAAGCAAGATATATCACATACAGGTACAAATTTCCTATGACGAATGCTATCATTATGTATATAAGATGTACCAAGAAAATAAAAAGAGAGACTCATAAGCAGAGAGAGAGAGAGACAGAAAGAGAGAGAGAGAGAGAGAGAGAAGGAATCTGAAGATATATTTAAGATTCAGGAAGGAATTTTTTTAGAGTATTGAGTGTGCAAAGTATTTATTTTTTAATTTACTTTATGGATCTAAAGTTCATTTCATTCGGGAACAAAAATACCCCTTGTTTTGCCCAAATGTTGATTATTCATAGTATAATCTTAGAAGTATACTTTATGTAGAAAATAGTCATATTTAATCCTTTAAATTATTTTGAAATTTTGCAGTACCTAGTCAGGAGATAGAAAAGGAACAGAGTATGAATTTATGCTGAATTATGCTATCATAACATACAAGCCCCTAAATCTCAGTAGTACAACATCGCAATTTTTTTTTCTCACAGAGCACATGTACTGCAGCTTAGCAGGTAGAGCTCTGCTCACTGAAATCCCTCTGGACCTGTATTACAGTAATGACCTAGGCAGAAACACACACTAGCACTAAACACCTGTAAATATGCTTCCTTACTTGGTTGAAAGCTCTTTCTTTATGTGGCTAAACTATGGTTCTTGAGATGGGTCATCCAGGTGGCCCCAATGCCATTACAAGGCTTCACAAGAGGGAGGCAAGAAAGTCGAAGGTAAGAGAAAGAGATGTGACCATGTAATATTGTAATCCAAATATTGTAATCCCATTGGAATTTGTAATCCCATTGAAACGTTACTGGAATCCCAGCAAGTTAATTCAATCTACTACCTCCAGTGCAACCGACAGCAAGAATAAAGACGCTAGGACATATTCAAAGTTACAGGCAGCCAAGGGGTCCTGAGTCCGGCCCAGGTGAGGATACACAGGATAAAGGCCTCCCTTAGAGCCTCACCCAGGATTTATTAACTTGTGAAGAAGGAGTGTCTTGACGAGTGACTGTGAGACTCGAGAATTACATGAGTAATGTGAGCAGAGCTGGCCAGGTGGAGAGAAAGCACCTCTGCACTATGCAGGGAGAAGGGTGTGCAGAAAGACCGATCTGCACAGCTCAACTGAAGAAGCATTTGAATGATTTAGGAGGCTGTTGCTTCAGTTTATGGTTTGTAAACTGTTGTGCCCTGGGAAGTCATGGCCTCTGACCTTGAGGCTCAAACCCAGTTCATAGTTACTGGAGCTATGTGACTCTGCCATCCTGCTGTGCTTGATTATAGGGAACAAGATGCAAGGAAACAGGAAACTGTCAGCTGGCTTCAAGGATTACTTGTCAGTACCTTAGTTAACCTTATTTGCATTGCTCAAAACCAATTGAAGGGAGAAGGAAATAGCATAGCCAGCTCTGTACATATCTACATGAAGATAGGTCTCGGTTTAACGGTTGTGGAAGTGATTGTTCTGCATTCGAAGAGAGCTGTCCAGGTTGTCCCCTACAAAGTTAGACATTGAATTGATGTGAGGAAGGAAGCACAAGCCAAAGGATGTGGGAAACCTCTCAGAACCAAAGAAAATGGTCTCTCCCCTGCAATCTCTGGAAGGAACCAGCCGTGTCAGGACCCTGACTTTAGCTCAGTGAGACATATTTTGGGCTTCTCACTTCCTAAACTGCAAGATAATAAATAAATGTGTGCTGTTTTAAGCCAACAACAATAACAAAAAACCCAAAACAAAAACAAAAAAAAACACATACACATGAGACACAGGGAGAAGGGTCCTGACTTCAGGTCCTTTGTGGCTGCAGGTGCCAGCTTCCCTTGATGATGGATGGCAGGCACTAGCAGGAACTTGGTGAAAAGAACCAGACCAGGGACAACATCTTTCTTGACTCAGGGTTCCAGGAGACCAGCTTGTTTTCAAGTTCCATATTCTGTCAGGTGACTCCATGCCCTGAGCTCTATCTAGCACTTCAACCCCAACCTCTTCCTCTGTCCCTCCAGCCCAGATGTAGGAACAACTTTATGCTTTTACTAATCTGTAAATTGCTTTCTTGGCTGGTTTGTAGCATCTTCCATTATATCATCTACATTAAAATTCCAATTGTTCTCTGGTTTCTTGGTTGGACTTGTACTGAAAACTAAGTGACACAGAATCTGACAGGCACATAACCCACAAAGGAATTCTGAACAAGGGAATGTCCTTGTGGTTTGAAGGAGTAGGTGGGAAAGAATTCTAGAGAAACTCCACAAGTCAGCAGGACTCAAGACAGAGTGGATAGAGAGAAATAGGGTTGCCAGACAAAATGCAGAGTGTCATACAATATGTGAACTGTATGGTTTTTGGTTGCTGGGGCCATCCTGTGTATAACAGAAGTTTAGCAAGTATTGGGATATATTTATTTGTTCATCAGAAATTCAAGTGTAACTGGCTGTCCCACATTTTTATTTGCTAAATCTGGCAATCTTTATAAAGAATCAGCTCATATTGAAAGCTGACTTCAATGCTGGACTGTGAAGAATAAATATGGAAGCAGGCAGGGCTGGTATGGGAGAAAAATTAGTCATTGGAATCAGTTACTGACTGGTGTTTTTAGTAGTGGCTGTAGTTAATAACCGTGAATGAGCCAATTATGAAATATGGATTAGTCTAATCAGAGGAATTATAGAAGTGATGGTTTACAGAGATGCCTGTATATGGGTATACGTGTGTATGCATGCATAAATGGGTTTACTGAAACTTAGTTGAAATAATAGCCTCACTCCAGCAGTTGTTACAGAAATGTTCTTGATTATTTGGGAATCTAAACATGGTAAACTTCCATGTGGTTTTTGTGAACAATGGTAGAACATAAAGGTAACTTCTTTTTAAAAAAATTTTATTAATCAAGTTTATTGATACATAGCTATACATAAAGATCACAGCCATGGTAGGGAATTTGTACCTGTATATGACAAAATTTGTTTCTCTTTTTTCCCCATTCCCATACCCCTCTTTCCCTCCTCATTTACAAAAGCTTTTTTTCCATTTTTGATAAAGGTAAGTTCTGAAGATCAAATATATATCTGGATATCTTATCCTTTATATATCTGGATACCTAAAAAAGGAGAATTGCAGTGAAACAGAGCTTCCAGGGAATGACTGCACATCCGTCTCGTTGAATCTGTACACAAATATCCCTAGCTATAGTTCTGTGCACTCAGATGCTGCACTGTAGGCCTCATTGGGCTTCTCCCTTTTCTGGGAAGTCAACTGCCATCATTTTTCTAGGCCACCACCTGGAAAACAAAGCAGAAGACAAAGGAGTTGATTATCAGTTAATTTTGAAAACTTGACTTAAGGCTTCTCAGGCATGGTGGCACATGAGGGACTGAGACAGGAGGATCTCGGGTTCAAGCCTCGCTTGGGCAACTTAGCAACTTGGTAAGTCCTTGTCTCTAAAAGGATCTCGGAATGTAACTCATTGTGAAGGCCCTGGCTCAACCCCGCTTCCCCTCAAAAAGAACAAAAATCAAACATGTTCATCTGTCTGAACCAGTGGCTTTCACTTGGAGGCAACTGTGTCCCCCAAGAAACGTTTGGTAATGCCTGGAAACTTTTTTGATTGTCAACAAAGGGAAGGAAGTATTACTAGTACTTAGTGGTGGAGGCTAGCCAAGCATTCTACAATGTGTAGTACAAGCCCCAAAACAAAGAACTGTCCAGTCCACAACCTTAATAATACTGCTGTTGGGAAATCTGGGTGTAAATGCACCTGTGAAGTGAGCTCTGGGTATATATTCAGTGAAGACAAGTCCAAAAGATGCCATCTTCATAGCAAAACCAGAGAATAAGACTAAAACCCACAAAGATAGACCCCAAACTGAAATGCCAGGAACTACAGCAACACAAGGTCTCCCATTTGTTATCCCATATCTAGGATTTAGCCACCTATGTGGGTCAACAGTGAATCGTCCCTGTGTGTGATGTATGGGTGGCAAGACAATCCCTATGTATATTTAATCACTATCCCAAAATGTTTTAATAAGGACAATGGTTCCTCAGGGTGATTTATTTCTTCACGAACCCAGAGATAGATACACGGGTGGCAACATAATCTGAATTCAAGAGGCTCATTACGGGAAGTTGTAAGCTAAGCCTGGCAAGGAGTTACTGAAGACACTGTCGAAACCCAAGGTAATTCTTAATTCCTGGCAAAGACAATCATGTGGTTTTATCAAAGGTCTGTCAACTCCAGGGGACAGAAAACTAATTAACTTAAAACCCAAAGAAGATATGTTGGTTGGTTCCTAAATTGAGCTTGCTTCTGGGTTAGTCCTTGGGACTGCAGGAGATGCTTCTCTGTGCTCTGTTCCTGTGGCTGGTACACCGAGCTCACTTGTTCTCCATCCATTTCTCATTTCTGATTTCCTTTTGCAGACAGACTTTTCTCAGCTGGTCACAGTAGGAAAGGTGGTGGCTGGCAGTCCAAGTGATACATACTTCCCACTGAGAAATTCTGTTTTCCAATATGCATACACTGGACTCCAGAAAGATCTATCTGCCCTGAGTCATTCCTTACCCCTGGCCCGCTGACTCACTGTGTCCAGGGGAAAAGCTACTATGATTGGTCAGGCCTGGATCACGGCCTGCTCTGTAATCAGGAGCTGCATGGGAGAGGGAGAAATTGAAATCACTTTTCTTCAACCACATTCCTGGGATTGTTATAGCCTTGAAACTTCCTGAATGCCATACCTGGCACCTCTCTGCTGGAAGGAGCTGGGATTGTAGGGGCTTTCATCTCTGGTTTTGTAAGGCTACCTTGAAGACACCACTCTAAGATGTTCAACTGAGCCTCTTCAGGTAGAGTAATTCCCCTGCATGCAAGAGCCTTTTGTATTAGAGAACTGCAGAAATAGAATCTCATGCCAGGAATGCACCAGTATCTGTTGGTTGCTTAATGACACTTCAGTATTCCAGACGATGTCCGTGGGTAGTGGGCAAAGCAGACTTTCCTTGTGGGTTCCCTTCTTTTGGTGATCTCCCTTGGATACCTTTGTGATACAAAAGAAACTCAGGCTCTGGAGCCCAATAAACTATTCATATCCCAGGTCTACCATCTCCTACTTGAGCCACTCACTAGCTTCTCTAAACTCTACCTTCTTCATCCCAGAGTGAGCCAGTAGCCCCCACCTATCAGGCGTTCTGGGAAGATTAAATGAGGTGCTACAAAATGCTTCTTTCCCCCCTCTCCTCCTTGCAGAGTTTTGCCTTCTTGCAGCAACAGCTGAAGGTGCTGGATTTCAAGTTCAGCAATATTCCAGTTACAGGAACAATGTTTATATTGAAAACACCCACCTAACATATTTTGTCAATATCTAAATAAAGACACAAATAATAATTTGGCTAAGTCAGTTGAGCTAATCATAATTCAACTTTCATGTTTCTGAATAAAATGACTTTAGGTCTGAAAGAATAATACAAATAAATCAAATTGGATATGTTGTGTATATTTATAGTCACTTTACCCTAACCTTCCAAGTGTCAAATTCTATTTCTAGTCTCATATTTCAAATCATTAATATATTACTCTTTTTTGGTAGTATAACTAACAGTAGCAGGTAAATGCCTTACAAGAATGTAGAATTTCCTGAAAGTACAACATCTTATTGCTAAGAATAAATAAACTGGAGGTGGCCATGATGGTGGACATCTTTACTGCCAGAACGCTAGGCTGAGGCAGGAGGATCACATTTTTGAGCTTGGCAATTTAGTAAATTAACAAGACCTTGTTTCAAAATAAAAAACAAAAAAGGACTGGAGATGTAGCTCAGAGTGAAGGCCCTGGGCTCAATTCTCAGTATCAGAAATAAAATAAATAAAATAATAAAATTAAATAAATAACTTAGAACCTCACTAACATGGTGGTATTTGAATAAATAATCTGGGAAAAGCAGAATAGACCGTTGAAAACTAATTGTATTTCTAAACATTTCCTAGAACAATAATTTCTCTCAGCACAAGCAAGAATGGAAATCTCTACTTCAAAATAAATGGAAAATGTGTCCTAGACACCTGGGATCTTATTTATGTATTTATTTTTAGTTTTTTGAGACAAGGTCTCACTATGTAGCCCAGGTTGGGTTTAAACTTGCCTCAGCCTCCTTAGTGCTGGGATTATAGGTGTGTGCCACCATACCTGGCTCAAAACCTGGAATTTTAAACTTTTAAAAGAAGTCTGGCCATGTTGGAACTTAGGGTGCTGAGCCAACCAGTAACCAGCCTGCCGCCCTGGTAAGTGACTGTGGTCTGGCAAGCCGCGACCACCCCAGGGCGGGGAAACAAGAAGCAAGAGCGTTTCCTGAGATCCGTGCCATGTTGGAATTTAGGGCGCTGAGCCAACCAGCAACCAGCCTGCTGCCTACCGGGGCACGGGCTTAGAATCAAACATACCATATATTCCCCCACCCCACCTCCCCTAACAATCAGGATCCAGGGATCTGGGTATCTCTTGGGAGGTGACCATATGTGGTACAGCAAGTGGGGGGAGTTTCCTTCTACTATGTCTGAAGGCAGATATTTTTATCACCCTTTTGCTTTGTCGTGATTAACGGTGTTGCTCTAGTCAATATTCTGTTTTGATGTGTTCTATAATGTTGTGTATTTCTTTTGATTTTGCTGTACCTAATAGAAGAACAACTATTTTGAAGATAACGAGAAATACAATGGTGCCTATTACTGTTGTTCTGGTGACCTGCTGTGATGTTCTGTGCCAGTTTCACTATACTGTCTCAATTGGCTTTATTCCATCCTGTTTTGTTGTATATTACTACCTCCAAGTTAATGAAAATTAAATAAAATAAAACAATAGAACATGAGAAAACAAGGTAACAAAATACCTCCAAAAACTCCCAACTCCATCAAAGCTGATCCATGTGACATGGATGACGAGAAACTCAAAAACAAAACAACAGA